>JBBPBX010074448.1:0-17574 GCA_038048925.1 Garcialebias charrua
TCATGTTGGAAGAGGTGTTGAACTATACAGTTGGGTTAGACCTCATGTTGGAAGAGGTGTTGAACTTCACAGCTGGGTTAGATATAATCATGTTGGAAGAGGTGTTGAACTTCCCAGCTGGTTAGATATAATCATGTTGGAAGAGGTGTTGAACTTCCCAGCTGGTTAGACCTATTCATGTTGGAAGAGGTGTTGAACTATACAGCTGGGTTAGACCTCATGTTGGGAGAGGTGTTGAACTTCACAGCTGGTTTAGACCTAGTGTTGGAAGAGGTGTTGAACTTCACAGATGGGTTAGATATAATCATGTTGGAAGAGGTGTTGAACTTCCCAGCTGGTTAGACCTACAGTATTCATGTTGGAAGAGGTGTTGAACTTCACAGCATGGTTAGACCTCATGTTGGAAGAGGTGTTGAACTATACAGCTGGGTTAGATATAATCATGTTGGAAGAGATGTTGAACTTCCCAGCTGGTTAGACCTATTCATGTTGGAAGAGGTGTTGAACTTCACAACTGGGTTAGACCTCATGTTGGAAGAGGTGTTGAACTTCACAGCTTGGTTAGACCTCATGTTGGAAGAGGTGTTGAACTATACAGCTGGGTTAGACATAATCATGTTGGAAGAGGTGTTGAACTTCACAACTGGTTTAGACCTCCTCATGTTGGAAGAGGTGTTGAACTGCACAGCTGGGTTAGATATAATCATGTTGGAAGAGGTGTTGAACTGCACAGCTGGGTTATATATAATCATGTTGGAAGAGGTGTTGAACTGCACAGCTGGGTTAGACATAATCATGTTGGAAGAGGTGTTGAACTGCACAGCTGGGTTAGACCTCCTCATGTTGGAAGAGGTGTTGAACTGCACAGCTGGGTTAGATATAATCATGTTGGAAGAGATGTTGAACTTCCCAGCTGGTTAGACCTATTCATGTTGGAAGAGGTGTTGAACTTCACAACTGGGTTAGACCTCATGTTGGAAGAGGTGTTGAACTTCACAGCTTGGTTAGACCTCATGTTGGAAGAGGTGTTGAACTATACAGCTGGGTTAGACATAATCATGTTGGAAGGTGTTGAACTTCACAACTGGTTTAGACCTCCTCATGTTGGAAGAGGTGTTGAACTGCACAGCTGGGTTAGATATAATCATGTTGGAAGAGGTGTTGAACTTCACAACTGGGTTAGACCTCATGTTGGAAGAGGTATTAAACTGCACAGCTGGGTTAGATATAATCATGTTGGAAGAGGGTTGAAGATGACATCAATCTCGCCCCCATGCCTATGCTCACTCAACATTATGCATCTAGACAATTAGGGCCTGGGTTAGAGTTGGAGTGGAAACTGGTACAGTGCTAGCCTTTGCTCCTTCTCGTTCCCTTTTAAGTACACTTTACAACAACACTCACCAACAGTACATTTGGGGACGGGGGTGTGTGTGTCGGGGTCTTGATTTGTTAATTTCAATTTTATTTATTTATGTATTTATATATATATATATATTATATGTATATATATATATATATATATATATATATATGTATTTATAGTATTATATATATATATATTATTTATTTATTTTTCTCTTACCCCCCTGGTTGCCTGGCGGACATTCTGGGGGTGGGCCGTCAGGGGTTGTGCTGGGGTGTGGGGGGGTTCGGGGCCTGCGGGTTCGCCGTGGGCGGGGCTGGCAGTGCGCTCCCCCTGGGGCTGCTTGGACTCGGGTGTCCTGTCCTGTCGGCGGGGCGCGGGGTGGGCCGGATCTTGGATGTCTGCTGCTCTCCACCCCAGAATGAATGGGCCTACCTCCTGGGTTTGGATGTGGGCTGCCCCATGTAGGGAGCAGGTACATGTCTTGGACCTAGGGGGTATAGAGTGTGCATCGGGATTATGAATGGAGCGTGTCGTTATTGTTTGTCTTTCTGTGACTGAGGGTGAGGATGAGGGTGGGTCTGAATGAGTGTGTCTGTGTATGAATGTTTAAGTGTCAGGCTGGGACTTGGACTGCCCCCTCTCTGATACTTCTGAGGCTACCTAGTGTCGCGCTCCTGCCACGTGGCCCCCTGGTGGGTGTTCCTCTGCCTGCGGGCGTGCTTGGGGCCCTCACTATCTGGGGCTGGGCGCTTGGGCGTTTGTCGGCTCGGCCTGGTGGCTGCCTGGTGGGGCTCGGGTCCTCTGGTCCTGTCGGGTCTGGACCTGAGGGATGGGCGTCCCCGGTGCCCGAGCCTCGGTGACCGGCCCTGGGGCTACGTCGGTGCAGCGGGCTCCGGCGGGGGCCTGTGTATTTGTCGCTGTTGACCCCGGGGGGTCATTGTGTGTGGTCCCTGGTGGGGTTCGTCCGGTTCTTCCCCTTGGTCGGATCTGGGGAGTGGACGAGTGGCTCGTCCTGTTCGGGTGGTCCTGGGGACTCTGGGCTCGGGGTCCTTCCTGGGGTCTTGGGCTTTGATCGCCCCTTCGTCTGTCTCGGGCTTTGGGGGGACGGATCTCTGATGCTTCACAATCGCTACTAAATGTTCTATTGGAGGAACCTTATTCACTTATGCATGCTCACAACCACACACAAATGGATGCAGGGATGTATATGTAGATATATGTAGATGGGTATATAAATGAATATAAATATATATGTATGTATACTGTATATATATTTGTAGGTATGGGTATGTGTATTTATAGAAATCTACTGCAAGGTCATGAATATTATCAGTCTTTATGCTTGTATGTTTCGTTGCTGTGTTCTGTCATGTGCTTTGCAGGATTGTGGACGGAGGTTTGGTGTGTTTGCCTTGTGCTCTTTTTGTGGATAATTGTTGATTTGTTGTCTCACTTTCTCTTTTCTTTCTTTCTCTCTATTAAAAAAAATACATATTGGAGTGAGAGGATGGCTATAAGGTGTGAAGGGAGGCCATCTATAAATGGAGAGAAAAAAAAAGGAAGAGGTGTTGAACTTCACAACTGGGTTAGACCTCCTCATGTTGGAAGAGGTGTTGAACTGCACAGCTGGGTTGGACATGATCAAGCTGGACATTGTTTTGAACCTCAGCTGACTAAATAAAGTTTTTTTGACCTGATTCTACCTGTTTATTTTCTTCAGGTATGTGATGAACTTCTACAAGACAGGTCACCTTCATGTCATGGAGGAGCTGTGTGAAAACTCCTTCCTGCAGGAGATTGAGTACTGGGGCATCGAGGAGGTCTGCATCAACTCCTGCTGCAGGGAGCGTTACTACCGGCGCAAAGAGCAAAAGGAGTCTCTTGATGTGCACAGAGAGTTCCAGGCTGATGATGAAGAAGAGGACTTCATGGGTGTCTCGTGCCCAGCTCTTCGACAGCGCTTCTGGGAACTTCTTGAGAAACCAGAATCATCCCGAGCAGCTCGGACCTTCTGCACACTGTCAGTCTTTTTTGTGGTGGTGTCAGTTATCAACATGGTGCTCATCTCACTGGACCTAGAGGAAGACTTTGGCATGAGCTGGCTGGGGGTGGGGGTGCCGCTTCTGTTGGATGGCGTGGAGTATGTGTGCATCGTGTGGTTCACAGTCGAGCTGGCACTTCGGTTCCTGTGCGTCAGAGACAAGTGCCGTTTCAGTCGAAGGATTCCCAACGTGATCGACCTGCTGGCCATCTTGCCGTTCTACATGACGCTGGCCGTAGAGAGTCTCCACAGTGGATCCACCAAGCTGGAGAACATGGGCCGGGTGGTGCAGGTTCTCCGCCTCCTGAGGACACTGCGCATGCTGAAGCTTGGCAGACACCTGACAGGTAACACTCCTGATATTCAACCTGTGAGTCCAACAGTAGGGTCATCTGGACTGGTTGGTCTGTGTGAGGTTTTTTAAGATTTAGCAGAAATGATGCAAAACATCATCTGCCTCCATCTTCCACTTCAGTTCAGTTTATTTTCATGGAGCTCCAAGTCCAACAGAAGTCGTCTCAGGAACCTTCTCGTCCATCATAGAAGACTTCACCAGATTATCTGAAGGATATTCTTATTCCATACTCGTCCACCCAGTCGCTGCGGTCACAGAACAGTAATCTCCTTCACATTCCGAGAACCAAATTAAGGACCATGGGAGACCGGGCTTTCAGTGTGGCTGCCCCCCGCCTGTGGAACTCTCTTCCTGACTGTCTGAGGGTCCCACAGTCTGTGGTTGACTTTAAGAGCGGCTTGAAGACCTTTCTTTTCAACCGAGCATACTCTGCCTCCTCATGATTCTACTTTTGATCTTAGTTGATACTGTTATTGATTTTACTTGTTTTACTTGTTTTATTGACATTTAATTCTGTAGCACTTTGAGATTTTCATTAATGAAAAGTGCGTTATAAATTGAATTCATTATTATTATTATTATTATTATTATTATTATTAAGACCATTAGTCAAAGGTCTCGATCCAAGGAAGCAGCAGATTGTGTTGAATCTCCAGCACAAGTCAAATTTATTTATAAGGCACATTTAAAAAACCCGGACGCGGGTCACCGGGGCCCCACTCTGGAGCCAGGCCCGGAGGTGGGGCACGCTGGCGAGCGCCTGGTGGCCGGGCTTTTACCCATGGAGCCCGGCCGGGCACAGCCCGAAGAGGAGACGTGGGTCCCCCTTCCCATGGGCTCACCACCTGTGGGAGGGGCCAAAGGGGTCGGGTGCAATGTGAGATGGGTGGTGGCCGAGGGCGGGGACCCTGGCGGTCTGATCCTCGGCTACAGAAGCTGGCCATTGGGACATGGAATGTCACCTCTCTGGTGGGGAAGGAGCCTGAGCTAGTGTGTGAGGTTGAGAGTTTCCGACTAGAAATAGTCGGACTCACCTCAACGCATGGCTCTGGCTCTGGAACCAGTTTCCTTGAGAGGGGTTGGACACTCTTCCACTCTGGAGTTGCCCCTGGTGAGAGGCGCCGAGCAGGAGTGGGCATACTGGTTGCCCCCCATCTTGGTGCCTGTACGTTGGGGTTCACCCCGGTGAACGAGAGGGTAGCCTCCCTTCGCCTACGTGTGGGGGGACGGGCTCTGACTGTTGTTTGTGCCTATGCACCAAACGGCAGCTCAGACTACCCACCCTTTTTGGAGTCCTTGGAGGGGGTATTGGAGAGTGCGCCTCCTGGGGACTCCCTTGTTCTACTGGGGGACTTCAACGCTCACGTGGGCAATGACAGTGAGACCTGGAGGGGTGTGGTTGGGAGGAACGGCCCCCCTGATCTGAACCAGAGTGGTGTTCTGTTATTGGACTTCTGTGCTCGTCATGGATTGTCCATAACGAACACCATGTTTAAGCATAAGGGTGTCCATATGTGCTCTTGGCACCAGGACACCCTAGGTCGCAGTTCGATGATCGACTTTGTTGTCGTCTCATCTGATCTGCGGCCGCATGTCTTGGACACTCGGGTGAAGAGAGGGGCGGAGCTGTCAACTGACCACTACCTGGTGGTGAGTTGGCTCCGATGGTGGGGGAGGATGCCGGTCAGACCTGGCAGACCCAAACGTATTGTGAGGGTCTGCTGGGAACGTCTGGCAGAGTCTCCCGTAAGACGGAGCTTTAACTCCCACCTCCGGGAGAGCTTTGAACACGTTCCGAGGGAGGCGGGGGACATGGAGTCCGAGTGGGCCGTGTTCCGCGCCTCTATTGTCGAGGCAGCTTATCGGAGCTGTGGCCGCAAGGTTGTTGGTGCCTGTCGTGGTGGCAACCCTCGAACCCGGTGGTGGACACCGGCAGTGAGGGATGCTGTCAGGCTGAAGAAGGAGTCCTATTGGGCCTTTTTGGCTTGTGGGACCCCGGAAGCAGCTGATAGGTACCGGCAGTCCAAGCGGCATGCGGCTCGGGTGGTTGCTGAGGCAAAAACTCGGGCGTGGGAGGAGTTCGGAGAGGCCATGGAGAATGACTTCCGTACGGCTTCGAGGCGATTCTGGTCCACCATCCGGCGTCTCAGGGGGGGAAAGAGGTACGCGACCAACACCATTTATGGTGGGGATGGCGTGCTGCTGACCTCAACTCGGGATGTTGTGAGTCGGTGGGCGGAATACTTCGAAGACCTCCTCAATCCTACTGGCACGTCTTCCACTGAGGAAGCGGAGCCTGGGGACTTTGGGTCGGGTTCTCCGATCTCTGGTGCTGAGGTCGCCGAGGTGGTTAAAAAGCTCCGCGGTGGCAAGGCTCCGGGGGTGGATGAGATTCGCCCGGAGTTCCTTAGGGCTCTGGATGTTGTAGGGTTGTGTTGGCTTACGCGACTCTGCAATATCGCGTGGACATCGGGGGCAGTTCCCTTGGATTGGCAGACTGGGGTGGTGGTTCCCCTATTCAAAAAGGGGGACCGTAGGGTGTGTTCCAACTATAGGGGGATCACACTCTTAAGCCTCCCTGGTAAGGTCTATTCAGGGGTTCTGGAGAGGAGGGTCCGTCGGATAGTCGAACCTCGGATTCAGGAGGAGCAGTGTGGTTTTCGTCCTGGTCGTGGAACACTGGACCAGCTCTACACCCTCAACAGGGTCCTGGAGGGTGCGTGGGAGTTTGCCCAACCAGTTTACATGTGCTTTGTGGACTTGGAGAAGGCATTCGACCGCGTCCCTCGGGGGGTTCTGTGGGGGGTACTCCGGGAGTATGGGGTACCAGGCCCTTTGATAAGGGCTGTTAGGTCCCTGTACGACCGGTGTCAGAGCTTGGTCCGCATTGCCGGCAGTAAGTCAGGCTCGTTTCCGGTGAGAGTTGGACTCCGCCAAGGTTGCCCTTTGTCACCGATTCTGTTCATAACTTTTATGGACAGAATTTCTAGGCGCAGCCAAGGTGTTGAGAGGATCCGTTTTGGTGACCTTAGAATCGCTTCTCTGTTTTTTGCAGATGATGTGGTCCTACTGGCTTCATCAGTTCGTGATTTACAACTTTCACTGGAGCGGTTTGCAGCCGAGTGTGATGCGGCCGGGATGAGGATCAGTTCCTCCAAATCCGAGGCCATGGTCTTGAGCCGGAAAAGGGTAGCATGCCCTCTCCGGGTCGGGGAGGAGGTCCTGCCCCAAGTGGAGGAGTTTAAGTATCTCGGGATCTTGTTCACGAATGAGGGAAAACTGGAGCGTGAGATCGATAGGCGGATAGGTGCAGCGTCCGCAGTGAAGCGGGCGCTGTACCGGTCTGTCGTGGTGAAGAGAGAGCTGAGTCAAAAGGCAAAGCTCTCAATTTACCGATCGATCTACGTTCCCACCCTCATCTATGGTCATGAGCTTTGGGTTATGACCGAAAGAACAAGATCTCGGATACAAGCGGCTGAAATGAGTTTTCTCCGCAGGGTGGCTGGACTCTCCCTTAGAGATAGGGTGAGAAGCTCAGTCATCCGGGAGGGACTCGGAGTAGAGCCGCTGCTTCTCCACATCGAGAGGAGCCAGTTGAGGTGGCTCGGGCATCTGGTTAGGATGCCTCCTGGACGCCTCCCTGGTGAGGTGTTCCGGGCATGTCCCACCGGGAGGAGACCCAGAGGAAGACCCAGGACACGCTGGAGGGACTATGTTTCTCGGCTGGCCTGGGAACGCCTTGGGATTCCCCCGGAGGAGCTGCTCCAAGTGGCTGGGGAGAGGGAAGTCTGGGCCTCCCTACTTAGGCTGCTACCCCCGCGACCCGACCCCGGATAAGCGGAAGAAGATGGATGGATGGATGGATGGATTTAAAAACAGCAGCTGTTAATAATAAAATCAATGGCAGGAATTAAAGAAAAATGTATTAAAAGCATCAGAAGAAAAACATTAAAACACAAAACAGTGTGAAAACAGGAAGTGAAGTGTCCTGTCTGATGTTGAGGCAGATTGTTCCAAAGTTTGGGACCACGACTGAAAAAGAACGATCTCCTCTGAGCTTCAGCCAGAAGCAGCTCCAGAGAAGGAACATCTGTTTGAAGCAGATCAGAGAAACATGAGGGTGCAAGGTCATTTATGCACTTAAAGGTCAACAAGAGAATTTTTAAATCTGACACGCACAGGGAGCGAGATCTTTAGAGGAGTTGGAGTCTCCTCCTCAGATTGGGTAGAGTAGGTGGAGTCTTTTCAGAGGAGGCCCCGCCTCCTCACCACAGGAATGGGGTGAAGGTTTCGACTGTTTGAAGTTTCCTGTCTGTGATCGTGGTTGTCCTCCTCCTCTCAGGTCTGAAGTCTCTGGGCATGACCATCGCTCAGTGTTACGAGGAGGTCGGACTGCTGCTCCTCTTCCTCGGCGTGGGGATCTCCATCTTTGCCTCCACAGTCTTTGCTCTGGAGCACGAATGTCCTGCCACCACCTTCACCAGCGTGCCCGCCGCCTGGTGGTGGGCCACCACCTCCATGACCACAGTGGGCTACGGAGACGTCCGACCCGACACGGCCGCGGGGAAGGTTCTGGGCTTCTTCTGCATCCTGTCTGGGATCCTGGTCCTGGCACTGCCCATCGCCATCATCAACGACCGCTTCGCCGCCTGCTACTTCACCCTGAAGTTGAAAGAGGCGGCGCTGCGGCACAGCGAGGTGCACAAGAGGCTGGCCCGTGGCTCTGTGGAGGAGGCGGGGCTGGGGGCGGGGCTGGCCCGTGGCTCTGTGGGGGCGGCGCTGGGAGGCGTAAACCTGAGAGACGCCTACGTCCGCAGTGTCCGAGAGATGCTGCGGCTGCACGACCGAGAGCGGGCGAGCAGCCGCAGCAGTGGAGGAGACGAGCTGTGGTGGTAGGAGTCAGGTCCAGTCCACAGGGGCCTGGAGGGGCCCGCTGCCGGGGGCCAGGGGCAACACACCTGCTGCCAGGGGCCCTGGGGCAACACACCTGCTGCTGGGGGCCCAGGGGCAACACACCTGCTACTGGGGGCCCAGGGGCAACACACCTGCTGCTGGGGGCCCAGGGGCAACACACCTGCTGCTGGGGGCCCAGGGGCAACACACCTGCTGCTGGGGGCCCTGGGGCAACACACCTGCTACTGGAGGCCCAGGGGCAACACACCTGCTGCTGGGGGCCCAGGGGCAACACACCTGCTGCTGGGGGCCCAGGGGCAACACACCTGCTGCTGGGGGCCCTGGGACAACACACCTGCTGCTGGGGGCCCTGGGGCAACACACCTGCTGCTGGGGGCCCTGGGGCAACACACCTGCTGCTGGGGGCCCAGGGACAACACACCTGCTGCTGGGGGCCCAGGGACAACACACCTGCTGCTGGGGGCCCAGGGACAACACACCTGCTGCTGGGGACCCTGGGGCAACACACCTGCTGCTGGGGGCCCAGGGGCAACACACCTGCTGCTGGGGGCCCATGGGCAACACACCTGCTGCTGGGGGCCCAGGGGCAACACACCTGCTGCTGGGGGCCCTGGGGCAACACACCTGCTGCCAGGGGCCCTGGGGCAACACACCTGCTGCCGGGGACCCAAGGGCAACACACCAGCTGCTGGGGCCCAGGGACAACACACCTGCTGCTGGGGGCCCAAGTGCAACACACCAGCTGCTGGGGCCCAGGGGCAACACACCTGCTGCCAGGGGCCCTGGGGCAACACACCTGCTGCCGGGGGCCCAAGGGCAACACACCAGCTGCTGGGGTCCAGGGACAACACACCTTCTGCTGGGGACCCAGGGGCAACACACCTGCTACCGGGGGCCCAGGGGCAACACACCTGCTGCTTGGGGCCCAGGGGCAACACACCTGCTGCTTCGGGCCCAGGGGCAACACACCTGCTGCCGGGGGCCCAAGGGCAACACACCAGCTGCTGGGGCCCAGGGGCAACACACCTGCTGCCGGGGACCCAGGGACAACACACCTGCTGCTGGGGGCCCAAGGGCAACACACCAGCTGCTGGGGGCCCAGGGACAACACACCTGCTACCGGGGGCCCTGGGGCAACACACCTGCTGCTGGGGGCCCAGGGGCAACACACCTGCTGCCGGGGACCCAGGGACAACACACCTGCTGCTGGGGGCCCAAGGGCAACACACCAGCTGCTGGGGCCCAGGGACAACACACCTGCTGCTGGGGGCCCAGGGACAAAGTGACCGCAGCAGAAGTGAGAGGTAGTCTCAGAAGGATCAACCCTCATAAAGCTACGGGTCCAGACAACATCCCAGGGAAAGTTCTGAAGGAATGTGCGGACCAGCTCTGTGAGGTGCTGGCTGACATCTTCACCACCTCACTTGCACTGGAGTCAGTTCCCACCTGCCTGAAGACCGCCACCATCATCCCAGTCCCAAAGAGCTCCACAGTGACTGGTCTGAATGACTATAGACCGGTGGCCCTCACCCCGATAGTCGCTAAATGTTTTGAGAAACTGGTCATGTCCCACATCAAGACAGCCGTCAACATCAACGAGGACCCTCATCAATATGCATACCGTGAGAACCGATCAACAGAGGACGCCATCTCCTCCGTGGTCCACACTGCTCTCACCCACCTGGATCAGAAGGACTCATACGTGCGTCTGCTCTTTGTGGACTTCACATCTGCCTTCAACACCATGATCCCCCAAACTCTGATAGACAAACTATCCACACTTGGACTAAGCCCCTCTATTTGTAACTGGGTCTTAGACTTCTTAACAAACAGACCACAGTCCGTGAAGATCCACAACTTCTCCTCCTCCACCATCACCCTCAGCACTGGCTCTCCTCAGGGATGTGTGCTGAGCCCTCTTCTGTTTACTCTGCTCACATATGATTGTACAGCCACACATCCAGGCTGTCATATTGTTAAGTTTGCAGATGATACAGCTGTGGTGGGATGCATCACAGATAATGATGAATCCAGCTACAGACAGGAGGTGGAACATCTGGAGAGTTGGTGCAAAGAGAATAACCTTCACATGAATGTGAAGAAGACGAAGGAGATGATTGTGGACTTCAGAAGGAACAAACACACCCACACCCCACTGAAAATAGGTGGATCTGCGGTGGAGGTGGTCTCCAGCTACAAATACCTGGGTGTACACATGAATGATAACCTCAGCTGGAGCAACAACACCACCAGCCTGATCAAGAAAGGTCATCAGAGACTCTACTTCCTCAGACGGCTGAGACGAGCCGGTCTGAGAAGCTCAGTCCTCACCTCGTTCTACAGGTGTGCAGTGGAGAGCGTCCTGTGCTCCAGCATCAACGTGTGGCATGGAGGCTGCACAGTTGCAGAGAGGAAAGCTCTACAAAGAGTGGTGAAGGCTGCACAGAAGTCTGTGGGAGTCAGTCTCCCCACCATCACAGACATTTACACCTCCAGATGCAGAAAAAGAGCCACCTGCATCATGAAAGACCTCACTCACCCAGCACACTCACTCTTTGCACCACTCCCCTCGGGACGGAGGTTGAGGAGCATCAAATGTAGAACCACTAGACTGAGGAACAGCTTCTACCCTGAGGCTGTCAGACTCATGAATAAATAAATAATAAGAATAAACACTGCAAAATGTCACATCATGTTGATACTGATCTGTTTCTTGTTGCTGCGTTCATCTGTGACCATCTGCTCATGTTCGTGCTGCTGTTTATAATGATGTTTTTCTACTACATTAGGGCTTAGTGTATTACTAGCTGATGTCTCTCTTAGTTAATCCTAGATGTTATTATTGTTTTTCTCTTGCATTTGTTGTTGGATGTAACTGGGACCCTGTGTACATAATCTCGTTTTCAACACATGTACTACATGCGGTGCAAATGACAATAAATTCTCTCTGACTCTGACTCTGACTCTGACTCTGACAACACACCTGCTGCTGGGGGCCCAGGGGCAACACACTTGCTGCCGGGGGCCCAGGGGCAACACACCTGCTGCTGGGGGCCCAGGGGCAACACACCTGCTGCTGGGGGCCCAGGGGCAACACACTTGCTGCCGGGGGCCCAGGGGCAACACACTTGCTGCCGGGGGCCCAGGGGCAACACACCTGCTGCCGGGGGCCCAGGGGCAACACACCTGCTGCCGGGGAATTCACCTGTCTAACCTCTGACACTCCCTAAAACTTGCATATGACAAAAAACTGGATGTGACACATTCATGGGCCCCAGGTGAATCAAAAGTCAGTGCTAGGGCCCCAACAAGTTCAGGGACCCTAAAGTCATGGGCCACACTCTGGAGTCACAGAATGAATCAGCGACACACAGATGTCAGTGGGCCCTCAGGGGACCCATCAGCTGTCCTCTACTGGTTTTTTAAATAAAGTTTGATTTGAGACATTTTACAACAGACTGGACCTGCAGAACGTTCATTTGTTCTGTTCACCGTTCACCACTGACAACTGGGTCACATGTGGAACTGGGTCACATGTGGAACTGGGGGTAAAACATTCTGTTCCGTGAAGTGAGCGCTGGACGTGCCAGATGTTTTCAGGACGTCAGCCTCCTCACTGACCTGGTTCTCCAGTGGACGCCTGTGGCGCCACAGCAGCAGAAACTGGAGCAACATTTGCATTTCACGTTCAGAGATGTCTACCACATGCGGTGCAAATGACAATAAAGACTCTCTGACTCTCTGACTCTGATATATGGTGTATGACACCGCTACACGCTACTCTTTTAGAAGACGGTTTTTGTTTTTGCTTTGGCAGACATGGATAGTTTTGAAGAGAAACTCGTCTGTGCGCGCGCATTGCCCCCAACACACACACACACACACACCAATACATATATATTTATATACATTATATATATATATATATATATATATATATATATATATTTACGAGCACGCGCACACAGGAGCTAAAGCATGCGCGTGTAAAGTTGACAAAATGAAGAGGATCGCGCATGCGCGCAGCTTTTAAAACAAAGAAAACTCCGCTGTTATGCGTAAAAATGCGCGTTTAAAGCGAGCGGAGACCCCCGCATGGTCCTGAGGAGAGAAACTTGCCGACGTATGCAGTGGGAGGGAAGAGGGAGGGATCACTATAATGTAATCCCCACGTCTTTTAGAAGTATAACACTCAATGCGGTCGGTGACACAGACGCAATTACGTCATCGCTGGGTTCACTCAAAGACGTGAGACAAGAAGTATAAACCAGGCTTTAGTCCTGGCGATTCAGAATCGATTCTAAAAGCCCCAAAATCGATTTTTTTTTTTTTTACTGAAGTCTGTATATTATTTTGAGTTAAAGGTTACTGCACTATGGTAGGCTGAAGTCTGTTTACTTTTGTATTCATATATTTTTAATTATTTGTCTGTGATGGACTGTAGACCTGTCCAGGTGTCCCCCACCTCGCACACAGTGATGGCTGGACATGGACACCAGTGACCCCCGTGACTCTTAAAGAAAAAAGTGGTTAAAGATTTTGGATGGATTAATTATTTGTTCCTAGATTTTGATTTTGATTTTATTGTTTTAGAGAAATCCAGGCAACTAAGCTAACCTAATACTGGTAATTTAAGTTACAGAATTTAATGCATTCCTGTATTATTTGTTCCTATTTTTGGTATAAATATCAAACGATGCAAAAAATATGATACAATAAGGAACCTAAAATTATTGTTTTAAATAAATGTTCCATTTGTTTACATTGTTGTTTATTCTTTTCAGCTTGTCAGTTACAAAACTGAAACTAAATTTATGACCATTTTAATAGAAAAATCGTTTTTGAATCGAAGCATGACACCAAAAATCGGAATCAAATCGATTTTCCAGACACTGAGAGATTCGCACCCCTAGTTGAAACAGGTCTGGCTTCTCTAATGTGTGACAGGCATTCCCAAGCTGATGGCCGAGCCGTGCAGTAAGTCTTGTGTGAAGAAAATACTTTTTTCTTTGATAATTAACCATATCTCCTTCTACTTGACTTCAAAAAATGTTCCTGAGCAAAACGTGTTCATCTTTTCTCAGGAGTAATACAAACGATGGAAACAAGGAAACACATCAGGACAGGAGATGATGAACAAACTCCGAACTCGTTTCACAAGAGAACAGCTTGTCCTGAAATCTACAGACTGTTCTGTCTGATGTGCAAGAATTCATTATGCCTCCAGAACCTGACACATACAGTGGTTGTCATGTCTCTTAAAATTGAGTTCTGTCTGAAAACAATGCAGAAAAAATGTTAAAACGTATCTTTTCACATGATTACATAATAAAAATAATAATAAACTTTCTCGTTATAATCATGCAAAGAGGGAGGTAGCTAAGGCAAAGCAGAAGGTGTATGATGAGTTGCATGGGAGGATGGACACTAAAGAGGGCGAGAAGGACTTGTATGGAAAGGTACTTGTATTCTTGTATCTGATTAAACTGTTTTGTAGTGTTCTTTTAAAATGAATGAATAAACATCAAATCAAATCAAAGGTGACTAACAAGTGAGGAGAGTGTGACAGGACGATGGAAGGATTACTTTGAGGAGCTAATGAATGAAGAGAATGAAAGAGAAAGAAGAGTGGAGGTAATAAAAACTGTGGACCAGGAAGTGTGAAAGATTAGTGAGGGTGAAGTCCGGAAAGCTCTGAAAAGAATGAAGAAGGGGAAGGCAGTAGGACCTGATGACATACCAGTGGAGGTTTGGAAATGTCTTGGAGAGATGGCAGTGAGGTTTTTGACTCAAATATTTAATGGAATATTTGAGGGTGAGAAAATGCCTGAAGAATGGAGAAGAAGTGTGCTGGTTCCCATTTTTAAGAACAAGGGTGATGTACAGAGTTGTAGCAACTACAGGGGAATTAAGTTGATGAGCCACACGATGAAGATCTGGGAGAGAGTTGTGGAAGGAAGACTTAGACAAGAGGTGACTATCTGTGAGCAGCAGTATGGTTTCATGCCAGTGAAGTAGAGCTGTCATTTCTAACCCGAACCCAGAACACAGCCCTGTCCGACCCGGTTTAGGGCTGGGCCGGGCCATATTAATGTGACTAATGTCCGGTCTAGGCCGGTCGCGGGCTTTAATGCAGTTTTACTAACCATACAGCACAACACAAATAAAACTACCATGAATAAGAAATGCACAATATAAAATTGTGTAAATCTACTTAGAGGAGGAGGAATTAAATAAAATAGAGTGTTTATGTTTATGTTTATGTTTATTAAGTTTGTTCATTTTTTTTACAAAAGAAACACAATACAAGACAATCCCATTAATGATACGTACACAATGTAAAAAAATGAAAGGTAGCAGAAAGAAGAATAAATCTTATTATATCTGCCCCTTTTTTCAAACAATCAGATTAAACAATAATAATATTTCACCAGTAGTACAAAATGACTAACTCTTTCTAATTTTCTAATACTAATACATAACTAATAATCGATACAAAACACATTAATAATATTTCACCAGTAGTACAAAATGACTAACTCTTTCTAATTTTCTAATACTAATACATAACTAAAAATTGATACAAAACACATTAATAATCTTCCACCAGTAGTACAAAATGACTAACTCTTTCTAATTTTCTAATACTAATACATAACTAATAAATAATACAATACACATTATGCTAATTCATATATATTTTTTCAACAAATTCCTTTTGATCATTTTCTTAAATGTAAACAGTGACTTGGCATTTTTAACTACATTCTCCAAGCCATTCCATAATCTAATTCCCTGGATTGAGGTAGAACGTCCCTTCAAACTTGTTCTGAATTGTGGTTTTACAAACATCTCTGTCCCCTTAAGATTATAACAACTTTGTCTTTTAACAAAGTGCATTTGGATATTTAAAGGTAATTTGTTGTTCTGAGCCCTATACATAATTGATAAAATATTATAATCAACCAAATCATGGAACTTCAATAATTTCAGTTGATAAAATAATGTACTGGATGGATGACAGTAATGTTTTCTAGTGATAATTCTTACAGCTCTTTTCTGTAATACAAAAATAGGCTTTGTGATTGTTTTACACGCTTTCCCCCAAACATCAATACAATAGATTAAGTGTGGAACAATGATTGTGTTATACAACAAATACAGAGCTTTATCATTCAATAGGTCTCTGACCTTGTATAGTACTGCAATCGATTTAGCTATTTTTATTCTTACAGAATTTATGTGTTGTTTCCATGTCAGTTTGTCATCAATAATAACACCCAAAAACTTCACCTCACTCACTCTACAAATCTCAACACCCTCAATTTTGAGTGGAACATCAACAGTTTTCTTTTTATTACTGAATATCATGTAATTAGTTTTTTCTAGATTTAATGATAATTTATTGATTTTAAACCAAGTTTGTATTTTGGTAAATTCTGTCTTTATCAATTCCAACATTTGTTCTATATCTTCACCTAAACAGAAAAAGTGGTATCATCAGCAAAAAGTATACATTTAAGGAGTCCTGACACATTTACCAAGTCATTCACATATAAAATAAATAGCTTTGGTCCAAGCACAGAGCCCTGGGGAACTCCACATGTGATATTACAGAGGTCAGATCTTACATCATTTATTTGTACAAATTGTTTCCTATCTTTCAAATAGCTAGATACCCACTGTAATGCTGGTCCTCTAATACCATATTTGTTCAGTTTTTCAAGGAGAATGGTGTGATCAATAGTATCGAATGCTTTTTTTAAATCAACAAAAATACTGACACAGTATTGTTTTTGATCGACAGCAGTAGTTATTTGTTCCATTAATTCCATGAGAGCCATTGATGTAGAGTTTTTAGCTCTGAACCCATATTGACTGTTGCTTAGAATATTTTGTTTGTCTATAAATTGATCTAGTCTGTTCACAAAAAGTTTTTCAAGAATTTTAGAAAACTGTGGTAACAAGGATATAGGTCTATAATTGTTGAACACACATTTATCACCATTTTTAAAAAGAGGAACTACCTTAGCTACTTTCATATTATCTGGAAATATTCCTGTTGAAAATGATAAGTTACATATATATGTAAACGGCTCAATAACATGGCTCATTATATCCTTTACAAACATCATATCCATGTCCACCCAGTCCTTTGATCTCTTGTCTGTAAGATTTTTTACTACTTTCATTATTTCCTCTTCGTTAGTTCCATTTAGAAAAATACTGCTTGTACAGCCTGTAATTGTGTGGCTCACATTATTATTTACTTTTGGTATTTTAGCTGCAAGGCTTGATCCAACATTCACAAAATACTGATTAAATCCATTGACAATTTCATTTTCATCATAAACTTCATCTTTTTCTTTTACAAAATATTTTGAAATACTAGTTTTTGCTTTATGATTCTTCATAACACTATTCATTACTCGCCATGTTGCTTTCATATCACCATTACTTTTATCTAATAATTTACTATAATATTCTTTCTTATGTTTCCTTATAATCCCTACTAATTTATTTTTATACTTTTTATATTTTTCTTCAGCGTTTTGACTTCGCAATTTCAAGAAACACGAATACAAATAATTCTTTTTTTTACAAGCATTTCTCAACCCTTTTGTCATCCATGGTTGGTCAACAATATTTCTCTTTGTGTAATTTGTTTGTACACAATTTTTTTCATACAGAGTTTCCAAGATATTCATAAACTCATCATATGATCTGTTCACATCATCAACATACACTTTATTCCAGTCTTGTTTATCTAGATCCTCTTTTAATTTTTCCATAACTTTTTTTGATGTGTTTATGATCTTTTTCTTTGCGTTAACTGCTTTTGTGATACTTTGATCATTTTTATAGATTGTGAAAACTGGTAAATGATCACTTAAG
>JBBPBX010074449.1:6171-17574 GCA_038048925.1 Garcialebias charrua
TATACAGGTAGTCCTCGACTTACGACGGCCTCGAGTTACGATGTTTTGGGGTTACGACACGCATCTCCATTAAAAATAAAAATTGAAACATTTTATTTTGAAGCCGATTTACACAGTTTCCAGCCAGTTTCTGGTTTTGCTAGCTGTGGAGGCTACAGTTTGCCCTGTACTCTCTAAAAAAAGCTAAGTCTGGTCCTCTGGACATTCAAAAAACAAAACAAAAGTTGTTGGAGCAAGCTGGACAGGCAGCAGCTGTGGAAAAGTAGCTGTTTTATGGACGGCGCTTTTACAACGTAAACGAATGGAGAATCCGGAGGAGGGAGGGAGAAACTGAGAAAATGGCTTCACCAGCAGTCCAGAGTAGGAAATTAACTCTTTTTTTCACTTCATTATGGCTCTGAAATGTATGTGTTTTTTGATAATTATGTAGGGTACTATGTTAGGATAGGCTAAGTGCTTGGTAATACAGTACTGTACGTATATGGTGCAGTTTGGACGTATGTTTCGAGTTACGTCGAAATTCGAGTTATGACGGAACGGAACTTCGTCTTAAGTCGGGGACTACCTGTATACAGTATATACATATACGGTATATACAGTACTGTACATGTATATATTTTTTGCAGTGACAGGATTCACAGAAACTTGATATGAAAATAACAGACCTGAAGCAACTGTTTCTTTGTGTACCTCAGAAATAAACAACTAATAAAATAACCACAAGATGGGCTTTTTTTGTTTATTCATTCAATCAGAGAAAACTTGTGTAGCCAATTAATGTTATGTGATTTAGTTTGACTATCATATATAAAATGTGTACTTCTTCAAAGTCCTGCTACTAGTGAACATGTCGGGTGGATTTGACTCACACTCAAACAGTGAGGCTTCTGGCTCTTCTTCATGGACTGGAAACACTCAGCCCTCACTGTCACTTCTCCTGCCTCCTTGTTTGAAACTAACATTTGTGTTAATCAGAAACATTGTACAGACAAAACACGTTTACTCAACAATTTGGCAAGATTAGCTATGTACAGTATATGTAGCCTACATGAGGCAGTTTGGTGAACTGAAAAAAAAAACAATACAGACTTACCTTCATAGTTATTTATGCAGTTGGACACATAAAGCTCAAATCCTTTGTTCCTTTTGGATGCGGGCGCTTTCGAGAACGTCTGAATAATTCTGAAGACATCATTAATAGACACTGTCGGCAAGTCCTGCAGCGACCGAGTGAAAAACGCCATCACTACCACTGTGTTGCCTGCGAACCGGAAGTGCTTAGCGTGGTGGCTAAAAAAGGCGGAAGTGCTAGAACGGATGGTTTATTGTTTATATACGATATCTATGGTTTATTCTCCACGTAAATAATGCCATTTGACTTTGAGAAAGATCATTAAGGTAATGACGATATTGCAGATTATTTTTTATCCCTTTTCTTCCAAAACCCGGCTGCTATCTACTTGGATTATCTGGCCACGTGACCCAGCGAACCAATAGGAAGACGTCTTGTTTGCGCGCGCAACTTAATTCAGGAAGTTACTTGTTTACACCGCTTTGTGAGAAAATCAATCTCTTGTTTTGCTCCTAATTAAACTAATTCAGCCGAAAATGTCCGACGGCTCTGACACAACAAACACAATGTTGTTCGGACAGGAGGAGAGTTTACATCAGCAGGGTAAGAAAACAAACATTTATTTTGAATCTTAGAATTGGTTCAAAAAGATTGAACGTGTACTGTACACAGTTCTTGAACAATATTGTAACTGAACCTTTAACTAGCTTTCTTTTTTCTCTGTAAAATCTTAAAATTTAGTTTAATATTTTATCTTTCTGTGTACAACGAAACTACACATACCCAGAATTCAGTTCGTTTAAAAAAAAATGAATTTCTTACGATGCGATTTGACTTTTATATTTTATACAAACCGGATTCCAAAATAGTTGGGTCACTAAATAAATTGAGAATAAAAACTGAATGCAATGATGTGGAGGTGCCAACATCTAATATTTTATTCAGAATAGAACACAAATCACAGATCAAAAGTTTAAACTGAGAGAATGTATCATTTTAAGGGAAAAATATGTTGTTTCAAAATTTCATGGCGCCAAAAAAGTTGGGACAAGTCCATTTTTACCACTGTGTGGCATCCCCCCTTCTTCTTACAACACTCAACAGACGTCTGGGGACAGAGGAGACCAGTTTCTCAAGTTTAGAAATAGGAATGCTCTACATTCATGTCTAATACAGGCCTCTAACTGTTCAATCGTCTTGGGCCTTCTTTGTCGCACCTTCCTCTTTATGATGCACCAAATGTTCTCTATAGGTGAAAGATCTGGACTGCAGGCTGGACATTTCAGTACCGGATCCTTCTCCTACGTAGCCATGATGTTGTGATTGCTGCAGAATGTGGTCTGGCATTATCTTGTTGAAAAATGCAGGGTCTTCCCTGAAAGAGATGACGTCTAGATGGAGCATATGTTGTTCTAGAACCTGAACATAGTTCTCTGCATTAATGGTGCCTTTCCAGACATGCAAGCTGCCCATGCCACAAGCGCTCATGCAACCCCATACCATCAGTGATGCAGGCTTCTGAACGGAGCGTTGATAACAACTTGGGCTATCCTTGTCCTCTCTGGTCCGGATGACATGGCGTCCCAGTGTTCCATAAAGAACTTCAAATCGTGACTCATCTGACACAGAACAGTCTTCCATTTTGCCACACTCCATTTTAAATGACCCCTGGCCCAGTGCAAACGTCTGAGCTTGTGGAGCTTGTTTAGAAATGGCTTCCTCTTTGCACTGTAGAGTTTCAGCTGGCACGGTGGATTGTGTTCACTGACAATGCTTTCTGGAAGTATTCCTGAGCCCATTCTGTTATTTCCTTGACAGTGGCATTCCTGTTTGAGGTGCAGTGACGTTTAAGGGCCCGGAGATCACGAGCATCCAGTAGAGTTTTACGGCCTTGACCCTTACGCACAGCGATTGTTCCAGATTCTCTGAATCTTTTGATGATGTTATGCACGGTTGATGATGATAACTTAAAAGTCTTTGCTATTTTACGCTGGGTAACACCATTCTGGTATTGCTGCACTATCTTTCTGCGCAACAATGGTGGAATTGGTGATCCTCTTACCATCTTGGCTTCTGAGAGACACTGACACTCTGAGAAGCTCTTTTTATACCAATCATGTTGTCAATTGACCTAATTAGTGTTAATTGGTCTTCCAGCTGTTCGTTATATGCTCAATTTCCTTTTTCCAGCCACTTATTGCTACTTGTCCCAACTTTTTTGGGATTTGTTGACACTGTGAAATTTTGAATCAACATATTTTTCCTTTAAAATGTTACATTTACTCAGATTAAACTTTTGATCTGTCATTATGTTCTATTACGCATAAAATATTGACATTTGCCATCTCCACATAATTTCATTCAGTTTTTTTTTCTTCACAATTTGTTTAATGTCCCAACTTTTTTGGAATCCGGTTGTATGCATGTACAAAATGTTTGATTGATGCCATTTTAACACAACAACATGCACTGAAATAAACAACTATGATGAAGACATCTGAGCTGTGTGTCTTATTTTAGATATTCACATGTTTGTCAGATCAAAAACATTTATTCATGGGTTTCTGCATCTGAAATAAATAAACAATTATCACAGAAAGAATTATTATTATTTTTGAGATATGAATTGTTGGTTGTGGTGATTTGATTCTTTGTAACGTTAACCTTCCTTCCACTGCACAGTTCTTGCCTCCTTCCCTCTGTGTGACATGACCAAAGAAGATTTGACCCAGAACCCACAGTTCTGCAAACTGCTGGCTGCTCTGACTCAACACGTGGACAAAACTGGACTCACTGTCCCTCTGAAAACAGAGCTGGAAAAGGTAGTTTTTTATTTAGTGCCACTTCCTTGTACCTATAACACAAGACATGGACTGAGTATATATGTCGGGGCTTGTTTTATTGTTGGACAGTTTATGTTGGTCCGGTTCGTGCGTTTATGATCCGGTTCTGTGTACCACTGTAGGTAGAGCAGAAGCTACAGAACGTGAAGCGCCAGTGGCTTCGCTCTGAGAGCCTCTACAGAGGAGTGCAGGAGATGATCCAGGACCACTGTGTCAGGAAGCACCAAGCCACTGACCCCCCTGATCACAACACGGTGCCTTTTAACTCATTTACTAACCTAGTCCAAATCACACAGAGGATTATCAGTAAATTGTGGAGGATCAAATGTATTTTTGTGAATTAAAGTTGCATCTTTATAAACAAGTAAAATAGTTTTCACCCTCTGTGCTCGCTGCTACATTTGATCTGTTTTCTTTCAGTTCTATGAAACGTTGCAGAGGTGTCTACTGGTGGCTAAGGGTGTCAGGCAGTTGGATCCCAGCAGCACCACAAACCAGGACCAGCCTCTTGTACTGGGCCTGACCCCCCAACAGGTGATGGAGCTGATGCCTGCCAAGACGGTAAGTCGAAGGAACTTTTGATGATTTGCTTCCAACTTTCTTCCAGGTTTATTTTTCTTTTCTTTTTACAGAAGATTGGGTAGAAACTCTGTAGAGTTCTGGTTATCACCTGCAAAAGAAAGGATAATATTGTTTTTAACTCATGGCTCTCTGTGCAATTTATTGTTTATAATGTTAAATACTGTATTTTCCGGTGTATAGGTCGCACCTTTTTATGTTTTTTCCAAGGCCTGCGACCTATACACCGGTGCGACCTATATATGGCTTGTTATCACTTTCGGCGAAACAATTTTAAAAATCCAGCTCATTTCACAATTACGTTCATTTATTAAGGAAAAGTTCAGCTCAGACATATATTTGCTATAATTTTTATCAAACAAATAATTGTTTTTAAGTGTTAATCTTCTTAAAAGCCTTGCTGTGCGCTCCTGTGGCAGACATTTGCAGCAGAGCTAAACGTAGGTGTGACCTATACACCGGTGCGACCTATCTAGGGATTTTTCCAATCTATTGGTGATAATTGGACAATGCGACCTATACACAGGTGCGACCTATACACCAGAAAATACTGTATATTGTTTATAATGACAGACCTAGCCAACAGACGTTGGCTAGGTCTGTCATTATAAACAATAAATCAATTAATCACATGATAAATTAAATTTATCGACCCTGATGCATGCTCAATAATCCAGGTAGAAAAATCTAAAAAAGCTAAGTCTGGTCCTCTGGATATTATAATAAAACAAAAACAAAACAAAGCAAAAAAAATTGACTCTCGACATTCACCCCCATACCACTCGCTCACTTCTGCTCCAGTTACCACTGCCTTCAGGTGCTTCAATTCTCGTTTGTCCAACTAAGAACAATCCATCCATCCATTTTTTTAAATGAAATTAAACTGGACTGTCTTTTCGACATTTTGATCGCTGTTATTTTGACAAATTAGTGCCGTTGTTTTGAAACATGATTACCGTAATGTGAATAGTACACATCAGACATTTCTCCCGTTGTATTTTTAATAATCAGCATTTTATTAATGTCACACTTAAACTGTCAAACTGATTTGCACTTTAGTTGTGCTCTTTAATTATATTAGTTTTATATATTTATATATTTATTTTTTAAACTAAAAATGCGCAATGACTTTTGACTTTTAGGGGGTAGAGATTTGAGTTATTTATTTATTTTTTTCCCCTTTGTCCTGTTCGACATTGATGGCACTCAGATTGTCTGAGTGCCGAGGTGATACCCAACAGATTTCACAAGCAGAGCATTATGGCTGGCCTCAATGCTCCATTTGATGTATAAATAAAACTTTATTAGAATTTGCTTTGGCTTTGTTTAAGATGTAATGGACACGGGGATGAAAAGACAAGGAAGAAAGCAAAGCTAAAAAAGTGAGAGAAGGGGTAAAAGAGAAAGAAGGTGATAGGAGTAGAGAGAGAGAGAAGTATAAAGAGAACACACATAACATCATTGAAGTCTGCCTCTGGACCTGCGGAGAGAAAAAAGACAAAACCGAGAAAACAAAACAACTTATAAAGTATAATGATACAAATAACATCATTAGAAAGTATTTTACAAGGTACATGGTGATACAAGATGTATTTAGTGGCCACCACAACCCAACTGAGTGTGTATCTGATAAACACCTGGATCTAAACATCTGTGTGAGCAGCTTGTCACTATAAGATTTATCCATAAGAATGTTCAATAGTGGATGTGGGGACCCACAGACCTGCCCCTACAGGACACGACGGTAACACACGGAGGACCGGAGCCACAGACACACAGGGGCCCCCAAGCCCGGAGCAACCAGGAACCTTGATCAAAAAATCTGAACAACCCAGGGAGAACCGGAGCACCACCCCCAACCGCCCCCCAAGGCCCAAAGCCCATCCACAGCCCAGAGATTTGAGTTATCAGGTCCAAGCAAACAGTTGCCCGTACGCACCCTGTCAAAATAAGAGTTCCCGGATCCTGTTCCGGCAAGATCCAGCTCAAATTAAGCCCTGCTCTTTGCACACTCTTTGTTTAACATCGTGAACAAAGTTTGACCAAAAAACACTATAACAGTCATTTCTCAACATACAGTAGGACCTTAGCCTAAAACATGACAGGTTATAAATAATCCTTCAAGGAATGCTAGGCCTTTAATTAGCTGTTATGGTTTTATAATTTTTAATAATAATTTATATTTATATACTTTATTATTACTTGTAACTATTTATGTCAGTTTATTATTTTCTATTTTTTCATTGAAGGTCCAACATTTTCTTGTCCGGACCATAACTTATGATCCGCTCAGGATAATTGATCAAAACTCACACTAGACAGAGTGTGAGTTTATATATTTCATCACCCCCAGCTTCAAGGTCGAGATCACAGTTCAAGGTCAACAGTTATACAAAGTCTTTGCTTGTCCGGGCCATTGCTATCGCAGGCACTGCCACAACTCTGGTGGCCACATGAAACAGGGACGGAAGAGTCTGCATGTTCATTGTCCAGAACAAGAGGGTGTTCTGTCCATCAGCAATATCCAGGTAGTGACTGAGCTGTAGTGCTGCACATTCTTCTTCTGCCTCTTACAGGAAGCAGCAAACATCCTCCATCTTCACACTCCTTATGATCTTCATCACCAGAAGGCACAGGTTGCTCTGACTTTGCAGGATCTGCAACATCTTCCAGGATTAGATCTGAGAAAACATCAAATTAAATGCAGCGAAAGAG
The DNA here is from genome assembly GCA_038048925.1 of Garcialebias charrua. Taxonomy (NCBI): domain Eukaryota; kingdom Metazoa; phylum Chordata; class Actinopteri; order Cyprinodontiformes; family Rivulidae; genus Garcialebias; species Garcialebias charrua. The sequence continues at coordinate 13,381 of JBBPBX010074449.1, forward strand.
CCCTTATTACAATTTTAGACAATAAATAAATAAATAAAAATACAGAAAAAAGTGCACTAAATGGTCTTTATCTTTAACTTTTTGTGTCACCTCTGTCTTCATGTCTTGACTGCACAACACATGGTGCTCCACCCACAACAGAGAACATGCTGGATCCAAAGCAGCTGTTTGAGGTACACTGGATCTGAAAAGGGTGCAGTGACCCCTTCTTCGCACGCTGATAAAGATAAAGATGCCTTGAGGGTTTTTTGTTAGTTTGTTCTGCCGAGCAGGTTCCTGGTTCAAATGGGGGCCTTTCTGGGTGGAGTTTGCATGCTCTCTCCGTGCATGCATGGGTTTTCTCCGGGTACTCCGGTTTTCTCTCACAGACCAAAAACATGCATGTTAGGCTGATTGGTAACTCTAAATTGTCCCTAGGTGTGAGTGAGAGAGTGGATGGTTGTTTGTCTCTATGTGGCCCTGTGATGGACTTGCGACCTGTCCAGGGTGTACCCCGCCCCTCGCACAGTGATTACTGGACATGGGCACCGGCGACCCCCATGACCCAAAAATGGAAGAAGCGGGTAAAGATGATGGATGGATGAATGTTTGTTCTGCTGATTTTTAAGACTTGTTAATTTGATTGGTTGTGCTGCAGCTCACGTACAGATACGTACGGAGTGTGGACAAACGGAGAGACCAGAGCCGTATGAAGAGAGAGTTGCGACACTCCCATAGACTTCTATAGAAAGAATGGAATGCGAAAGTTACGTGGGTCATGCAGCCGCAAATAGTTCCAAACATCAGCGGTCCCAGCATTGAACGCAGTTCATTCTCCGTGTTTCGGAAGTTTTTTTTCTTTTTTTTCAGTTTTTGCTGTATGTCGCACCAGTAGCTGCTCAAACTGGCTGACAGCTGTTTGGAACTATTGAGAGCTGCATGAACCACGTGACCATGTATTGGCTACTTCAAAGAGTGTCGCAACTGCAACTCTCTGGCACTAAGAGGGACGGTCTGCGACTGTTAATATGGAATGAGTCAAAATTAACACATAGAATTACAGGTAGTCCCCGACTTACGAGCGCTCTTACTTACGAGGTCCCGGACTTACGAATATGCATCTCATTAAAATAATAATACTGTAATAATATATATATATATATTTTTAGAAATGAATACATGTACAGTACTGTACAGTCACCAAGCACTTAGCCTATCCTAACACAATTTTTAAAGATGAAGTAGTGAGTTGAGTTGTCTCCCTTTCACATAAAGGGAGCTAGCTCCCTTTATGTGAATGGAGCCTGCTGGGGAGGAGGGAGACAATTCAACTGACTCCTTAACTGTGTTAGGATAGGCTAAGTGCTTGGTGACTGTACAGTACTGTACATTTATCTATTTATAAATAAATAAATAAATATATATACTGTACAGTATATTTTTAATAAATAGATAAATGTACAGTACTGTACAGTCACCAAGCACTTAGCCTATCCTAACACAGTTTTTAAAGATGAAGGAGTGAGTGGAATTGTCTCCCTCCTCCATGCAGGCTCCATTCCCATAAAGGGAGCTAGCTCCCTTTATGTGAAAGGGAGACAATTAAACTCACTCCATCTTTAAAAACTGTTAGGATAGGCTAAGTGCTTGGTGACTGTACAGTACTGTACATGTAAAAAAATATATATATTTTTTTGGTGATCCTACTTACGAATTTTTGACATACGAGCGCCCCCTAGGGACGGAACTCGCTCGTAAGTCGGGGACTACCTGTAATGTGTTTTTAAACTTCAGATTTAACGTAAGAAATCAAGTCTTTTCAAGTAAACGGGTTCAAGTCGAAGTCAAGTCCCAAGTTATTGGTGTAAAAGTCGAGTCACAAGTCTCTGAACATTTTTTCAAGTCTAAAGTCTTAATATTAATGACTCGAGTCCAAGTCATGTGACTCGAGTCCCCAGCTATACATGTATACTGCTTTCCTTAGTTCTGTGTCTGTACATGTCTTCATCAGAATGTGCAGAGAATGAAGCCGGTTGTGCTCGGACAGCTGGAGAAACATCTGAAGCAGAAGTGTCTGAGCCTCCTCTCCTACTACCAGCCTGAATGGGGTGGGGATGCTAAAATCATCTGATGTTAGCTGTCACATTTACTTCCAAGTTTGTTGGTTCTGCTCTGACAGCAGTGAACCGGATGTTTCGTCTTGTCCTCTAGAGAAGGAGAGCGAGAGTCTGAAGACCAACAAGCTGCTTCATGTTTCAGCGCTGCTGGGTAAAGAGAAGAAAGAAGCTGAAACCCTGAAGGAGACGTGTCGAGAAAACACGGTGCTCCTGCTACGACAGACGCAGCTCTATCTCTCTGTAAGCTCTTACCTGAATGTTCTGCGTGTGCCATTTAAAACAATGACCATCATGCATCAATGCAAGTCTGTCCTACTGTAAGTCCTTCAAGTAGAGAAAAGATCAAAGCTGTTAATGTTTGTTTATACAAAACTTTAGCTTTTTTAGCCATTCTTTGTAGAGATACTTGTGTTCACTTGGTTGATTTAATGCTACACGACGTGTTTACTTTGCTCACATGTGAAATGTTGTCCAATTTTTGCTTGAACGATACAAAATTAGAAGATCCAGCAATGTCATCCCCACCAAGATCAACCAAACAGGCCCAAATTATGATTAATTCAGTTCAATTCAGCTGTGTATTCATATTGCAGCAGTTTACAAGTCATTCATTCAACCAAGTCATCTCAGAGCACTGTACAAAAACTGACAAGTCCAAATATTAAATCTAATTTCAGTGTAAAACATCTGTTTTAGTAATAATAATAAAAAGTACATCATCTCCCAGTTGGTAAAAGTTAGTCATCTAGATTATGCTGAATCAACATTTTGTCTCCATCCTGAGCAGCACATAGGCGACAGTAGAAAGGAAAACCCATTAATCATGAAGAAACCTGCAGTCTAAGAGTGAAGTGCTCTGTTAGGAAAATATGGAACAATAAAATCTGTAATATAAGATGGAGCTAGATCAGGGGTGTCAAAGTCAAATACACAGAGGGCCAAAAAAACAAATTTGCTACAAGCCAAGGGCCGGACTGGTTCAATATTTATTATAAGGGGGTGATATAAGATTTTTCTCTTCTTTCTGCACTCTTTTCATTCATTGTTTTCTTTTTGATTAACTTGTTTTATTTCGTCTCTTTTAAATGAATGAATAAATTAATTAAATTAAAATCTGCTAAGTTCTTGGCATAAATCAACACAGACATGTTCCTGCTTTTAGTATTTTACATTATTTTATAATATAGTTATTTATAACAAATATATTATAAATAACCCTGATGCATGCTCAATATTACAGTATATTATACATTAAAGGTGCTATGTGTAACTTTCTGTAGAGCGCAGAACTTAGAAATATTTTCAACAGGCAAAGCATTCTGATCCCTCCCCCTCAGAGCCTTATATGGCTCTGCTCCACCTTGCTCTGCTGAAATTCAAATTCAAGCTCTGTTTTTTATTGGCTGATTCAAATTCAAGCTCTGTTTTTATTGGCTGGTTAACGGCGGGTCACTCTGTGTTTTTAGTGTTTTTATAAATGCTGATAGAGAAGCAAGGGGACTATAGTTTTTTTCAGAGATTACTTTGTCTAACATCAGTCTGTCAGTAGATAGTGACAGAGTGAAGAAATGTGTTAAAAATGTATTGTTAGAAAAGTTACAGACTGCATTACAAAGTTACATACAGTAGTGCAGCTTTAATAATAATAAAAAACTCCACTAGATAATTACTAGAATAAATATTTCATAATAATGGTGTGGAGAGGATGGCTATAAGGGGAGAAGGGAGGCCATCACCCAAAAAAAAAAAAAATTTTTTTTCAAATCATCCAGGGGGCCATAAATAATGAGTCCGCGGGCCGGTTCTGGCCCGCGGGCCGCCACTTTGACATATGTGAAGATTGTTGAGAGCTTTGTAGGTTAGAAGTAAGATTTTGAATTCAGTTCTGGATTTGACAGGTGTGAAGCTAAAACTGGAGAGATATGATCTCTCCCAGTAACTCCAGTTAAGACTCTGGCCGCAGCATTTTGGATCAACTGAAGACTTTTTAAAGAAGTATTTGGACACCCAGATAATAAACCATTGTAATAGTCCAGTCTAGACATGACAAATGCATGAACCAGTTCTTCTGCATCATTTTTAGATAAGATGTTTCTTA
>JBBPBX010074450.1:0-17574 GCA_038048925.1 Garcialebias charrua
TCGTGGTTCAGTTCAGTCGAGGTTCAATTCAGTCGAGGTTCAGTTCCGTCGAGGTTCAGTTCCGTCGAGGTTCAGTTCCGTCGAGGTTCAGTTCCGTCGAGGTTCAGTTCCGTCGAGGTTCAGTTCCGTCGTGGTTCAATTTTGTCGTGGGTGTTTCGTCGTGGTTCAGTTCCGTCGTGGTCCAGTTCCCTCGTGGTTCAGTTCCGTCGTGGTTCAGTTCCGTCGTAGTTCAATTTTGTCGTGGTCGTTTCCTCGTGGTTCAGTTCCGTCGTGGTTCAGTTCCGTCGTGGTTCAGTTCAGTCGAGGTTCAGTTCAGTCGAGGTTCAGTTCCGTCGAGGTTCAGTTCCGTCGAGGTTCAGTTCCGTCGAGGTTCAGTTCCGTCGAGGTTCAGTTCCGTCGAGGTTCAGTTCCGTCGTGGTTCAGTTCCGTCGTGGTTCAGTTCCGTCGAGGTTCAGTTCCGTCGAGGTTCAGTTCCGTCGAGGTTCAGTTCCGTCGAGGTTCAGTTCCGTCGAGGTTCAGTTCCGTCGAGGTTCAGTTCCGTCGAGGTTCAGTTCCGTCGAGGTTCAGTTCCGTCGAGGTTCAGTTCCGTCGAGGTTCAGTTCCGTCGAGGTTCAGTTCCGTCGAGGTTCAGTTCCGTCGAGGTTCAGTTCCGTCGTGGTTCAGTTCCGTCGAGGTTCAGTTCCGTCGAGGTTCAGTTCCGTCGAGGTTCAGTTCCGTCGAGGTTCAGTTCCGTCGAGGTTCAGTTCCGTCGAGGTTCAGTTCCGTCGAGGTTCAGTTCCGTCGAGGTTCAGTTCCGTCGTGGTTCAGTTCCGTCGTGGTTCAGTTCCGTCGTGGTTCAGTTCCGTCGAGGTTCAGTTCCGTCGAGGTTCAGTTCCGTCGAGGTTCAGTTCCGTCGAGGTTCAGTTCCGTCGAGGTTCAGTTCCGTCGAGGTTCAGTTCCGTCGTGGTTCAGTTCCGTCGTGGTTCAGTTCCGTCGTGGTTCAGTTCCGTCGTGGTTCAGTTCCGTCGTGGTTCAGTTCCGTCGAGGTTCAGTTCCGTCGAGGTTCAGTTCCGTCGAGGTTCAGTTCCGTCGAGGTTCAGTTCCGTCGAGGTTCAGTTCCGTCGAGGTTCAGTTCCGTCGTGGTTCAGTTCCGTCGTGGTTCAGTTCCGTCGTGGTTCAGTTCAGTCGAGGTTCAATTCAGTCGAGGTTCAGTTCCGTCGAGGTTCAGTTCCGTCGAGGTTCAGTTCCGTCGAGGTTCAGTTCCGTCGAGGTTCAGTTCCGTCGAGGTTCAGTTCCGTCGTGGTTCAATTTTGTCGTGGGTGTTTCGTCGTGGTTCAGTTCCGTCGTGGTCCAGTTCCCTCGTGGTTCAGTTCCGTCGTGGTTCAGTTCCGTCGTAGTTCAATTTTGTCGTGGTCGTTTCCTCGTGGTTCAGTTCCGTCGTGGTTCAGTTCCGTCGTGGTTCAGTTCAGTCGAGGTTCAGTTCAGTCGAGGTTCAGTTCCGTCGAGGTTCAGTTCCGTCGAGGTTCAGTTCCGTCGAGGTTCAGTTCCGTCGAGGTTCAGTTCCGTCGTGGTTCAGTTCCGTCGTGGTTCAGTTCCGTCGAGGTTCAGTTCCGTCGAGGTTCAGTTCCGTCGAGGTTCAGTTCCGTCGAGGTTCAGTTCCGTCGAGGTTCAGTTCCGTCGAGGTTCAGTTCCGTCGAGGTTCAGTTCCGTCGAGGTTCAGTTCCGTCGAGGTTCAGTTCCGTCGTGGTTCAATTTTGTCGTGGGTGTTTCGTCGTGGTTCAGTTCCGTCGTGGTCCAGTTCCCTCGTGGTTCAGTTCCGTCGTGGTTCAGTTCCGTCGTAGTTCAATTTTGTCGTGGTTGTTTCCTCGTTGTTCAGTTCCGTCGTGGTCCATTTCCCTCGTGGTCCAGTTCCTTCGTGGTTCAGTTCCGTCGTGGTTCAGTTCCGTCGTGGTTCAGTTCCGTCGTGGTTCAGTTCCTGGCCCCATTCCAGCTTCGGGCTCAGGCTCTGGCCTGTCATGGCAGCTGTCTCCGTTATCCTCCTCCACCTACCTGCATGGACCGAACTCTATGGACCCGTTCAGCTCCGCGGGGGAAACCTTGGATGTTGTCTGCCAGACCCAGTTCTGGAGGACAGCTGCTGCAGTCCTTATCATCAAGCTGCTAATGGGACCTGCTAACAAGACTGTGCCGCTACCAGAACCAGCTGCTGACGGAACCACACTGTAGATGATGTACTTTTAACTTTTGGCGCCTTCAGTATTTTTGCTGCTTTGGGACTTCTTGCGGTTGTTTTATTGACGAGTCAAGACAGTTATCTTCTCATCCTCAGCTTTGGATTATAAAATGATCCCGTTAGAAACTGAGATCCACTTGAAACCCAGGTCCTGTTTCAGGTCACCTCCTACAGACCATGAGCTGCAGCAGAACACCACCACAACACAGATCATTGAGGTAGAAAGATTATTTATTGTTAAAGAAAAATCATCAACATTTTATTAAAAAAGTTCATAAATACAACAGAATATAAAGTTAGTGTTTTGTCCTCACAACAAGATTTTATTTTGTTACATCTGGAACGGACCGGGTCATGTGACGCTTACATCATTAGGCTCCGCCTTCACAGCGTGGTGAAACGACTCAGAGCTTCTCTCAGCTTGTCGGCAATCTGTCCAATCAGAGAGCAGGCAGGAGATGATGTCACATTAGCAAATCTTTCCTGACCCCGCCCCCTCACCTCTGAACTGACCTGTTGGTAGAAGGTCACCTGCTGCTCCAGGTACAGCTGCATCACTCGGTTGTAGTCGTAGATACGGTTGCTATGGAAATGATTCATCTCGGCTGGAAGAGACAGGAGGAGTTAGTCTGCACATGCTCAGTGACAGTGCTCTGTGGAGTACTCTGTGAAGTACTGAGTGTAGTATTAAGTGGTACTATGTGTAGTACTGTTACCCTGCAGCGCGTAGCTCATGCCACTGATGCGTTGGTTCATGCACTTCCTGTCGCTGCTGCTGATTTTTCCTGAAGAAACCAAACGATCGGCTTCCTTCACTTTGTCTACTGCAGCCTGAAGACACACACAGGTGAAGACACACCTGTCACTAAGCCCCGCCCACTCTTTGGTTCAACTGTAAGCGAACAGGTGACAGACTTGACAAATAGTTAGTTTGATTAAAAGAACACACCATCCCATAATACAACAGTACAGTGGTTCTAAAGTGTACAGAGACGTGTAGTACCACAGTACTGCAGTGTACAGTGATGTGAGTACCACAGTACTGCAGTGTACAGTGACGTGTAGTACCACAGTACTGCAGTGTACAGTGACGTGTAGTACCACAGTACTGCAGTGTACAGTGACATGTAGTACCACAGTACTGCAGTGTACAGTGACGTGTAGTACCACAGTACTGCAGTGTACAGTGACGTGTAGTACCACAGTACTGCAGTGTACAGTGACGTGTAGTACCACAGTACTGCAGTGTACAGTGACGTGTAGTACCACAGTACTGCAGTGTACAGTGACGTGTAGTACCACAGTACTGCAGTGTACAGTGACGTGTAGTACCACAGTACTGCAGTGTACAGTGACGTGTAGTACCACAGTACTGCAGCGTACAGTGACGTGTAGTACCACAGTACTGCAGTGTACAGTGACGTGTAGTACCACAGTACTGCAGTGTACAGTGACATGTAGTACCACAGTACTGCAGTGTACAGTGACATGTAGTACCACAGTACTGCAGTGTACAGTGACGCATAGTATCATAGTACTGCAGTGTACAGTGACACATAGTATCATAGTACTGCAGTGTACAATGACACATAGTATCATAGTACTGCAGTGTACAATGACGCATAGTATCATAGTACTGCAGTGTACAATGAAGCATAGTATCATAGTACTGCAGTGTACAATGAAGCATAGTACCACAGTACTGCAGCGTACAGTGACGTATAGTACCACAGTACTGCAGCGTACAGTGACGTGTAGTACCACAGTACTGCAGTGTACAGTGACGTGTAGTACCACAGTACTGCAGTGTACAGTGACATGTAGTACCACAGTACTGCAGTGTACAGTGACATGTAGTATCATAGTACTGCAGTGTACAGTGACATGTAGTATCATAGTACTGCAGTGTACAGTGACATGTAGTATCATAGTACTGCAGTGTACAGTGACATGTAGTATCATAGTACTGCAGTGTACAGTGACGTGTAGTATCATAGTACTGCAGTGTACAGTGTCATGTAGTATCATAGTACTGCAGTGTACAGTGACGTGTAGTATCATAGTACTGCAGTGTATAGTGACATGTAGTATCATAGTACTGCAGTGTACAGTGATGTGTAGTACCATAGTACTGCAGTGTACAATGACATGTAGTATCATAGTACTGCAGTGTACAAAGACATGTAGTATCATAGTACTGCAGTGTACAGTGACATGTAGTATCATAGTACTGCAGTGTACAATGACATGTAGTATCATAGTACTGCAGTGTACAGTGACATGTAGTATCATAGTACTGCAGTGTACAGTGACGTGTAGTATCATAGTACTGCAGTGTACAATGACGCATAGTATCATAGTACTGCAGTGTACAGTGATGCGTAGTATCATAGTACTGCAGTGTACAGTGACATGTAGTATCATAGTACTGCAGTGTACAATGACATGTAGTATCATAGTACTGCAGTGTACAGTGACATGTAGTATCATAGTACTGCAGTGTACAATGACATGTAGTATCATAGTACTGCAGTGTACAGTGACATGTAGTATCATAGTACTGCAGTGTACAATGACATGTAGTATCATAGTACTGCAGTGTACAGTGACATGTAGTATCATAGTACTGCAGTGTACAGTGACATGTAGTATCATAGTACTGCAGTGTACAATGACATGTAGTATCATAGTACTGCAGTGTACAGTGACATGTAGTATCATAGTACTGCAGTGTACAGTGACGTGTAGTATCATAGTACTGCAGTGTACAATGACGCATAGTATCATAGTACTGCAGTGTACAATGACGTAGTATCATAGTACTGCAGTGTACAGTGACATGTAGTATCATAGTACTACAGTGTACAATGACGCAGAGTATCATAGTACTGCAGTGTACAATGAAGCATAGTATCATAGTACTGCAGTGTACAGTGACATGTAGTATCATAGTACTGCAGTGTACAGTGACATGTAGTATCATAGTACTGCAGTGTACAGTGACATGTAGTATCATAGTACTGCAGTGTACAGTGACGTGTAGTATCATAGTACTGCAGTGTACAGTGACATGTAGTATCATAGTACTGCAGTGTACAGTGATGTGTAGTACCATAGTACTGCCGTGTACAGTGACGTGTAGTACCACAGTACTACAGTGTACAGTGACGTGTAGTACCACAGTACTACAGTGTACAGTGACGTGTAGTACCACAGTACTGCAGTGTACAGTGACGTGTAGTACCACAGTACTGCAGTGTACAGTGACACGTAGTACCACAGTACTGCAGTGTACAGTGACGTGTAGTACCACAGTACTGCAGTGTACAGTGACGTGTAGTACCACAGTGTACAGTGACATGTAGTACCACAGTACTACAGTGTACAGTGATGTGTAGTACCACAGTACTGCAGTGTACAGTGACGTGTAGTACCACAGTGTACAGTGACATGTAGTACCACAGTACTACAGTGTACAGTGACGTGTAGTACCACAGTACTGCAGTGTAGAGTGACGTGTAGTACCACAGTACTGCAGCATACAGTGACGCGTAGTACCACAGTACAGCAGTGTACAGTGACACGTAGTACCACAGTACTGCAGTGTACAGTGACGTGTAGTACCACAGTACTGCAGTGTACAGTGACGTGTAGTACCACAGTACTGCAGTGTACTGTGACGTGTAGTATCATAGTACTGCAGTGTACAGTGACATGTAGTACCACAGTACTGCAGTGTACAGTGACACGTAGTACCACAGTACTGCAGTGTACAGTGACACGTAGTACCACAGTACTGCAGTGTACAGTGACGTGTAGTACCACAGTACTGCAGTGTACAGTGACGTGTAGTATCATAGTACTGCAGTGTACAGTGACATGTAGTACCACAGTACTGCAGTGTACAGTGACGTGTAGTATCATAGTACTGCAGTGTACAGTGACATGTAGTATCATAGTACTACAGTGTACAGTGACATGTAGTACAGCAGTACTGCAGTGTACAGTGACGCGTAGTATCATAGTACTGCAGTGTACAATGACGCATAGTATCATAGTACTGCAGTGTACAGTGACATTTAGTATCATATTACTGAAGTGTACAGTGACGTGTAGTATCATAGTACTGCAATGTACAGTGACGTGTAGTACCACAGTATTGCAGTGTACAGTGATGTGTAGTATCATAGTACTGCAGTGTACAATGAAGCATAGTATTATAGTACTGCAGTGTACAGTGACATGTAGCATCATAGTACTGCAGTGTACAATGACGCATATTATCATAGTACTGCAGTGTACAGTGACACGTAGTATCATAGTACTGCAATGTACAGTGACGTGTAGTATCATAGTACTGCAGTGTACAATGAAGCATATTATCATAGTACTGCAGTGTACAGTGCCGCGTAGTATCATAGTACTGCAGTGTACAATGAAGCATAGTATTATAGTACTGCAGTGTACAGTGACATGTAGCATCATAGTACTGTAGTGTACAGTGACATGTAGTATCATAGTACTGCAGTGTACAGTGACGTGTAGTATCATAGTACTGCAGTGTACAGTGACGTGTAGTACCACAGTATTGCAGTGTACAGTGATGTGTAGTATCATAGTACTGCAGTGTACAATGAAGCATAGTATTATAGTACTGCAGTGTACAGTGACATGTAGCATCATAGTACTGCAGTGTACAATGACGCATATTATCATAGTACTGCAGTGTACAGTGACACGTAGTATCATAGTACTGCAGTGTACAATGAAGCATAGTATTATAGTACTGCAGTGTACAGTGACATGTAGCATCATAGTACTGTAGTGTACAGTGACATGTAGTATCATAGTACTGCAGTGTACAGTGACGTGTAGTACCACAGTACTGCAGTGTACAGAGACATGTAGTATCACAGTACTGCAGTGTACAGTGACGTGTAGTACCACAGTTACAGTGACATGTAGTACCACAGTACTGAAGTGTACAGTGACATATAGTACCACTGTGTACAGTGACGTGTAGTACCACAGTACTGCAGTGTACAGTGACATGTAGTACCACAGTACTGCAGTGTACAGAGACATGTAGTATCACAGTACTGCAGTGTACAGTGACATGTAGTACCACAGTTACAGTGACATGTAGTACCACAGTACTGAAGTGTACAGTGACATATAGTACCACAGTACTGCAGTGTACAGTGACATGTAGTACCACAGTACTGCAGTGTACAGAGACATGTAGTATCACAGTACTGCAGTGTACAGTGACATGTAGTACCACAGTTACAGTGACATGTAGTACCACAGTACTGCAGTGTACAGTGACATGTAGTACCACAGTACTGCAGTGTACAGAGACATGTAGTATCACAGTACTGCAGTGTACAGTGACATGTAGTACCACAGTTACAGTGACATGTAGTACCACAGTACTGCAGTGTACAGTGACGTGTAGTACCACAGTACTGCAGTGTACAGAGACATGTAGTATCACAGTACTGCAGTGTACAGTGACATGTAGTACCACAGTTACAGTGACATGTAGTACCACAGTACTGAAGTGTACAGTGACATATAGTACCACTGTGTACAGTGACGTGTAGTACCACAGTACTGCAGTGTACAGTGACATGTAGTACCACAGTACTGCAGTGTACAATGACGTGTAGTACCACAGTACTGCAGTGTACAATGACGTGTAGTATCACAGTGTACAGTGACGTGTAGTACCACAGTACTGCAGTGTACAGTGACATGTATTACCACAGTACTGCAGTGTACAGTGACGTGTAGTACCACAGTACTGCAGTGTACAGTGACGTGTAGTACCACAGTGTACAGTGACATGTAGTACCACAGTACTACAGTGTACAGTGATGTGTAGTACCACAGTACTGCAGTGTACAGTGACGTGTAGTACCACAGTACTGCAGTGTACAGTGACGCATAGTACCACAGTACAGCAGTGTACAGTGACGCGTAGTACCACAGTACTGCAGTGTACAGTGACGTGTAGTACCACAGTACTACAGTGTACAGTGACGTGTAGTACCACAGTACTACAGAGTACAGTGACGTGTAGTACCACAGTACTACAGTGTACAGTGACGTGTAGTACCACAGTACTACAGTGTACAGTGACGTGTAGTACCACAGTGTACAGTGACACGTAGTACCACAGTACTGCAGTGTACAGTGACACGTAGTACCACAGTACTGCAGTGTACAGTGACGTGTAGTACCACAGTACTACAGTGTAGAGTGATGCGTAGTACCACAGTACTACAGTGTACAGTGACGTGTAGTACCACAGTGTACAGTGACGCGTAGTACCACAGTACTGCAGTGTAGTGACACGTAGTACCACAGTACTACAGTGACGTGTAGTACCACAGTACTACAGTGTACAGTGACATGTAGTACCACAGTACTACAGTGTATAGTGATGCATAGTACCACAGTACTACAGTGTACAGTGACGTGTAGTACCACAGTACTGCAGTGTACAGTGACGAGTAGTACCACAGTGTACAGTGACGCGTAGTACCACAGTACTACTGCAGTGTACAGTGACGCGTAGTTACTGTACACTGCAGTAATGTGTGCAATGCAGTACTGTGGTACTACACATCACTGTACACTGCAGTACTGCGAGATTCTCCTGGTAAAATAAAGGAACTAGTACTGACAAAGATGCGTATTTGCTGTATGTTTTGTAAGGTGGCTGTGGTAGCTCAGTGGTCAGTGCAGAGGTCTTGTAGTCTGGAAGGTGCAGGTTTGAGTCCAGGTTGCATCAGGAAGGGCATTGGGCATGAAACAACTAATCTCTTGTGAGTCTGCTGCTGTGGCGGCCCCTGAGCAGTGCAGCAGCCACAAACGTGCAAGAAGCTACGGTATCTTGTGTACAGTGACGTGTAGTACCACAGTACTGCAGTGTACAGTGACGTGTAGTACCACAGTACTGCATTGTACAGTGACGTGTAGTACCACAGTACTGCAGTACTCAGGGGTTGTGGCGGCCCCTGAGGAGTGCAGCAGCCACAAACGTGCAAGAAGTTACGGTACCTGTAGTGATGCGAAACGTCACCGAAACAGCTCTAGTAAAAATTACTAACAACCTTCTTCTTGCTGCTGACTCTGGTCTTCTGTCCATCCTCATTCTTCTTGATCTAAGTTCTGCCTTCGACACCATCTGTCATTCTATCCTCCTCAACAGACTAACCTCCATTGGCATCTCAGGTACCCCGTTAGACTGGTTCACCTCCTATCTCTCTGACCGCACTCAATTCATTCAGCTTAAATCCTTCCGTTCCCAGTCTTCCCCTGTCTCCACGGGTGTCCCCCAAGGCTCTGTCCTCGGACCCCTCCTCTTCATCATTTACCTCCTTCCTCTAGGTCACATCTTCCGCAAATACGGCGTCCATTTCCACTGCTATGCTGATGACACACAGCTCTACTTGTCATCAAAACCTAACTCCATCCTCACCGACTGTCTCAATGAGCTAAATCACTGGTTTTCTAACAATTTCCTTCAACTAAACAGCAACAAAACAGAAGTCATTCTTGTCGGTACCAAAAACTCTATTTCAAAATCAGAACATCTTCTCGTCCCCCTTAACAACTCTCTGCTATCCCCCTCCCCTCAGGTCAAGAGCCTCGGTGTCATCCTCGACACCACTCTCTCCTTCACTTCACACATCAACAATATTACTCGGTCTGCCTATTTCCACCTCCGTAATATTAACCGTCTCCGTCCTTCTCTCACACCCCGCTCCACAGCCATCCTGGTGCACAGTCTTGTGACTTCCCGTATCGATTACTGCAACTCCCTTCTCTACGGCCTCCCCAACAAATCTCTCCACAAGTTACAGATGGTCCAGAACTCAGCTGCCCGTGTCATCACTCAAACCTCCTACTATAACCACATCACTCCTGTCCTGCAGCAGCTCCACTGGCTCCTCCTACTATAACCACATCACTCCTGTCCTGCAGCAGCTCCACTGGCTCCCGGTTAAATCACGCATCATCTTCAAAATTCTACTTCTCACGTTCAAAGCTATCCACAACCTTGCCCCTCCTTATCTATCTGACCTCCTACAAATCTCCATCCCATCACGCTCTCTCAGATCCTCCTCTTCACTACAACTCCATGTACCCTCTGCCCACCTCTCCACCATGGGGAGCAGGGCCTTCACCTGCTCTGCCCCTCACCTCTGGAACGCTCTACCGCCAGACCTTCGAAACACCACCTCCCTTTCTCTGTTCAAGACTGCCCTGAAAACACATCTCTTTAGACTAGCTTATCATTAACTTTACTAAATGTATTTTTATTATTTTGCATTTTATAATCTTTATGTATTTTATATTTCAATTTGACACTGATAATGTTAGAACTGTATTCGTTTGTTGTGTCCTTGGGTGTCCTGAAAGGTGCTTTTGAATAAAATGATTATTATTTTTATTATTACCTTGTGTACAGTGATTATTTCGGGGAAACATCCGAGCAGGCCTTTGTACTCGCTGTTGGTCTCAAGCAGGAAGTGGAGATCCTTCTGAGGCTGAAAAAACATCACAAAACTTAAAACGGTACTTTGGTGTGTGCATGTTTTGAATGTGTGTGTGTTACCTGCTGTGCAACAATGTGAGCGATCTCCTCGTAGGTTTTTCCTGCAGCTGTCATGGCGTTCGTCAGGGTCTCCTCTCCTTCAACACAAACACGTCACAGTATTTATACCTTCTCTGTCGTACCACAGTGTACTGTTGTGTTGCCTCACCTGGATACTTGCTGCTGCTGAAGACGCTGGACAGGTTCTGAAAGGCCCGGCCGATTCGCTCGTACTCTTTAGGCAGCGCTAGCTCGCACAAAGGACACACACATGAGACACACTGCGAGTGTGCACAGTCAGAGTACACACTTCTTTTCATTGTACTTATAAAAACAGACTGTACTAATTAAAAAAGTGTAGATGTAGAGAGTGGACAATATATGAAAAGTTCATAAAGAACCTGTTATATCCTGATGCTGCTCAATAATCCAGGTAGAAAAATCCAAAAAAGCTAAGTCTGGTCCTCTGGACATTAAAAAAACANTATGTGTATTACTATAGTATTGTAGTGTACAGTGACATGTAGTACCAAAGTACTGCAGTGTACAGTGACGTGTAGTACCATAGTATTGCAGTGTACAGTGACGTGTAGTACCATAGTACTGCAGTGTACAGTGACGTGTAGCACCACAGTATTGCAGTGTACAGTGACGTGTAGTACCACAGTACTGCAGTGTACAGTGACGTGTAGTACCATAGTACTGCAGTGTACAGTGACGTGTAGTACCACAGTACTGCAGTGTACAGTGACGTGTAGTACCATAGTACTGCAGTGTACAGTGATGTGTAGTACCATAGTATTGCAGTGTACAGTAGGGATGCGCGATATAACCGGTACACGGTATAAACGATATAAATTTAGCCTACGATAGAGATCTGTCTTCTACCGGCTAACCGCAAAATCAGAGTTGTCAGATTTAATTGTTACTTTTTTTAGTTTAAAACTGTGCATCAGTGGTGTTGAAGTGTACAAACAGAGTTGTCAGAGTTAATCGATACTTTTTTTTTGTTGAAAACTGTGCGTAAGTGGTGTTTAAAGTCTTTTCTTCGAGTGCTAATAGCGAAGCTACAAGCTAACTTTGTCCGGCTTGCCGTAGTGTTGCCATCGGACGCATGCGCAAAACGCTGTGTTCCGTCAAAAGTTTTTTTTTTTTTTTTGTGAAAGTTAAAGTAAGCGTTGGTCAGCTTTAAATCAGAGTTGTCAGATTTAATCTTTACTTTTTTTAGTTTAAAACTGTGTGTAAGTGGTGTTAAAGTCTTTTCTTCGAGCGCTAAGTATCGAAGCTATAAGCTAACTTCGTCCGGCTTGCCGTAGTTTTGCCGTATACGGACGCATGCGCAAAACGCTGCGTTCCGTCGAAAGTTTTTTTTTGGTCTAAAGTTAAAGTAAACGTTGGTCAGCTTTAGAGAAACCTGCTCTCTGATCTGTGAACAGAACGCTGTGTTGTGTGATTTTACTGCGAGACCCTCTGGTCAAAGCCACAGAGGAAACTGGTTCTTCTTCTTCTGGTTGCCTTGTCCGATCTCCTTAAAGCTGAAGGGGACACCCTCTAGAGGGTTGGAGGTGAAGTGTTTTCAGTGTAAAATACTCTGTTGTTCGTTTCTTAAGTGACAGTATTGGAAACTGTTAAGAGGGAACAACATATTCTTTAGTTTAAAACTTATGGCTAAAACTACACAAGATGTATTTTACACTGTTTTGCACTACAAGAAAGAAGCCTAATGCTTGAGTTGTTAATTATTTAAAAACTCTCTGGACCTAGTAGTGACATTTTCTTAATAGAGATTATTTTGTGGTATAGCAGTTTTCAAAATAAATTATGGCAAAAGGACACCCCATGCTTTTTAAAATTTATTTCTATTGCAAGTTTTATACCAAAAACATATCGCGATTTATATCGTTATCGCCACCCTTCACAATACATATCGTGATATGAATTTTAGGCCATATCACACATTCCTAGTGTACAGTGACGTGTAGTACCACGGTACTGCAGTGTACAGTGACGTGTAGTAC
This sequence comes from Garcialebias charrua, assembly GCA_038048925.1. NCBI lineage: Eukaryota > Metazoa > Chordata > Actinopteri > Cyprinodontiformes > Rivulidae > Garcialebias > Garcialebias charrua. Next base: position 12,839 of record JBBPBX010074450.1, read on the forward strand.
CACAGTACTGCAGTGTACAGTGACGTGTAGTACCCTAGTACTGCAGTGTACAGTGACGTGTAGTACCACAGTACTGCAGTGTACAGTGACGTGTAGTACCACAGTACTGCAGTGTACAGTGACGTGTAGTACCACAGTACTGCAGTGTACAGTGACGTGTAGTACCACAGTACTGCAGTGTACAGTGACGTGTAGTACCACAGTACTGCAGTGTACAGTGACGTGTAGTACCACAGTACTGCAGTGTACAGTGACGTGTAGTACCACAGTACTGCAGTGTACAGTGACGTGTAGTACCACAGTACTGCAGTGTACAGTGACGTGTAGTACCACAGTACTGCAGTGTACAGTGACGTGTAGTACCACAGTACTGCAGTGTACAGTGACGTGTAGTACCACAGTACTGCAGTGTACAGTGACGTGTAGTACCACAGTACTGCATTGTACAGTGACGTGTAGTAACACAGTACTGCAGTAGTACTCAGGGGTTGTGGCGGCCCCTGAGGAGTGCAGCAGCCACAAACGTGCAAGAAGCTACGGTACCTTGTGTACAGTGATGTGTAGTACCACAGTACCTTGTGTACAGTGATTATTTCTGGGAAACATCCGAGCAGGCCTTTGTACTCGCTGTTGGTCTCAAGCAGGAAGTGGAGATCCTTCTGAGGCTGAAAAAACATCACAAAACTTAAAACGGTACTTTGGTGTGTGCATGTTGTTAATGTGTGTGCATGTTGTTAATGTGTGTGCATGTTTTGAATGTGTGTGCATGTTGTTAATGTGTGTGCATGTTTTGAATGTGTGTGTGTTACCTGCTGTGCAACAATGTGAGCGATCTCCTCGTAGGTTTTTCCTGCAGCTGTCATGGCGTTCGTCAGGGTCTCCTCTCCTTCAACACAAACACGTCACAGTATTTATACCTTCTCTGTCGTACCACAGTGTACTGTTGTGTTGCCTCACCTGGATACTTGCTGCTGCTGAAGACGCTGGACAGGTTCTGAAAGGCCCGGCCGATTCGCTCGTACTCTTTAGGCAGCGCTAGCTCGCACAAAGGACACACACATGAGACACACTGCGAGTGTGCACAGTCAGAGTACACACTTCTTTTCATTGTACTTATAAAAACAGACTGTACTAATTAAAAAAGTGTAGATGTAGAGAGTGGACAATATATGAAAAGTTCATAAAGAACCTGTTACTGTATATCATTATAAGTACCGGTACACATAATATATTGAGGTAGTACTAACGTCCAGTGCAGCGTTTCCAGTGAGAGTTCCCAACGTTGAGCAGCTCTCTGACTCCATCGTCCATGGACTTTGTGAAGCGACTGCACTGCTCACACACCTGTTCACTACACAACAACACAACATCACACGTATGTTCACTACACAACACAGCAACACAACATCACACGTATGTTCACTACACAACACAGCAACACAACACACACAGTGCTGTGTCATGATTCTGGCCCTGTGTTTTATCCATCCATCCATCTTCTTCCTCTTATCCGGGGTCGGGTCGCGGGGGTAGCAGCCTAAGTAGGGAGGCCCAGACTTCCCTCTCCCCAGCCACTTGGAGCAGCTCCTCCGGGGGAATCCCAAGGCGTTCCCAGGCCAGCCGAGAAACATAGTCCCTCCAGCGCGTCCTGGGTCTTCCTCTGGGTCTCCTCCCGGTGGGACATGCCCGGAACACCTCACCAGGGAGGCGTCCAGGAGGCATCCTAACCAGATGCCCGAGCCACCTCAACTGGCTCCTCTCGATGTGGAGAAGCAGCGGCTCTACTCCGAGTCCCTCCCGGATGACTGAGCTTCTCACCCTATCTCTAAGGGAGAGTCCAGCCACCCTGCGGAGAAAACTCATTTCAGCCGCTTGTATCCGAGATCTTGTTCTTTCGGTCATAACCCAAAGCTCATGACCATAGATGAGGGTGGGAACGTAGATCGATCGGTAAATTGAGAGCTTTGCCTTTTGACTCAGCTCTCTCTTCACCACGACAGACCGGTACAGCGCCCGCTTCACTGCGGACGCTGCACCTATCCGCCTATCGATCTCACGCTCCAGTTTTCCCTCATTCGTGAACAAGATCCCGAGATACTTAAACTCCTCCACTTGGGGCAGGACCTCCTCCCCGACCCGGAGAGGGCATGCTACCCTTTTCCGGCTCAAGACCATGGCCTCGGATTTGGAGGAACTGATCCTCATCCCGGCCGCATCACACTCGGCTGCAAACCGCTCCAGTGAAAGTTGTAAATCACGAACTGATGAAGCCAGTAGGACCACATCATCTGCAAAAAACAGAGAAGCGATTCTAAGGTCACCAAAACGGATCCTCTCAACACCTTGGCTGCGCCTAGAAATTCTGTCCATAAAAGTTATGAACAGAATCGGTGACAAAGGGCAACCTTGGCGGAGTCCAACTCTCACTGGAAACGAGCCTGACTTACTGCCAGCGATGCGGACCAAGCTCTGAAAGATTTTTCCAATTCTTTGACAATAATTGGATGGTGTGACCTATACTCGGGTGCGACCTATACTCCGAAAAATACGGTATGCCAAAACAATCATGAAAGTTTGTCCAAATAATCAATCAATCAATCAATCACCTTTATTTTACCAGGTAGAGCCCGTTGAGATCGAGATTTCTTTTACAAGGTTGACCTGGTCAAGTGGTCAGTAGCACATGTCACATAGTAATTGACAATAAACATTTGCATTTATCAAAAAGAAAATAAAGAAAACTACATTCACAGTAAATAGATGTTGACAGTTCAAAACCAACAGGATATGACAGATTTCTATATACATTATATACAAAACAAGCAGACAAGATATCAGTTGGGTAGATAAAGTTAAAAAAATCTACAATGCCATGTAAATTGCACAAGTAATGTTTAGAAACATCTGCAATGGTCAAGTTTCTTGATAACATTTTCTAATACGGTTGACATAAAGGAACCAGGAGAGATGAATGTTGATAGTTTCAGATCTTTCTGTAAGTTGTTCCAGGCTGAGGGGACGGCGAAGCTGAACGCTCTTTTTCCTAGTTCAGTTCTGACCGGAGGAACTGACAGGTCAGAACAGATAATAAACAGCATACTGAATCAGTCCAGACCTGAGTTAACAACGACGCTGACAAACGGTGGCGGAAATTGTGCTACTGTTAGTCAAAGACAAAAAGGAGGGAAACATGTCAGGAAAGAGGGCGAGGAGGAAAGTCAAGAGCAAAGGACTTACTGTAGCAACTTCATTCATTCGTTCACCTTACCAAGATGGCCGCGCACCGACGGGCAGCAGCTTCACCGGCTCCCAGTTCATCTCTAGCTTTTAGTAGTTTTAATAGTGATTTTAATAGTGATTCTGTACCTGACTCTGCACGTTTTGTGCGGGTGAATTATAGCCGAACTGAACAGTTGAGAATTGGAGCGAATTTGCCACAGAGCACAGCTGAAATCAGCAACGAACTGAAATCTACGCTCGGCAGGATGCAGCTTTTGAAGTCTTGGAAGCAGCAAAGGAGGCGTCGGTTCACTGGAGGTGCTCCGGCAGAAGAGGAGGGGCCGGTGGTGCAGAGGACCGGAGGTGCAGAGGAGGTGCCGGTTCACCGTAGGTTCCCTGGTTCAATCTCCGGTTCACGCTCCGGCGAAAAGAAAAGGAAGCGGTGCTCCCGAGGCAAGAAGAGAGGAAGCCGAGCGGGGATTATGGTGAGGATGCGAGTGGACGCAAAAACTGGGAGACCCCCGATGCCAGCTCTTTTTCTGTCTAACGTCCGCTCGCTGGACAACAAAATGGATTTGCTTCGTCTGACAGTGACTACGTCGGAGGAGATGAAGAAGTGCTCTGTGCTTTATCTCACGGAAACGTGGATTTCTAAGGAAACGCCGGACTCCTTGTATGAACTGGACGACAGACTCTTTTTCAGAGCGGACCGCTGTCCAGAGACTACAGGTAAAACACGAGGCGGCAGTGTTTGTGTGTACGTGCATACCAGCTGGTGCACGAATTGTGCAGTTATCAATACTTTATGCACAACGGCTGTGGAGATGTTGACAGTAGCTGTGTTTCCATCCATTTTCATTTCGTATTTTGAGCTACCTCGCAAATATGTAAATACAAATTAATGCAGATCAGAAGTGTTTCCATCTACTGGCTTGAAGCGCTTCTTCCAAGCCGCGCACAGCGTCATTACGTCAGACGTCAGCGTCATTACGTCAGACGTCAGCACTGCGCATGTCTACAGTAAACAGGAAGTAGCGGTTGAAAACAGAACCCGGCCACACATCTCGTCAAAATGGAGAGAATATTTCAGGTACGTGTTGCTATCGGGCGAGTTGTATTTATTCTGTCATGCCAACTAGTTTTAGCGATGTTACATGTTGTCCGGAGCGGAAACAGCTGAACGTCACGTGACGTGAATGTTCGCTACGTCAGAAATGAGTCGGAAAATGTGTTTCCATCTGTCGTTTAGCGCATCTCAAATCCCAAAAACCACCTCAAGCGAGCGTATAAACTTTTTAGCGTATTTCAGGAAGTAACCTCGCATTTTGCCGTTTCCATTAAGCTTTTCTGCTGCGCTACTTCAAAATGCGCAGCTAGAAACCTTGATGGAAACACGGCTAGTGAAATGTCGCCCTCATTACCTCCCCCGCGAGTTCTCAGTGATCCTAATCTCTGTTATTTACATAGCACCTGATGCAAATGCTAATGCCGCCCTGGAAGAAATTCATGAATTACTT
>JBBPBX010074451.1:3261-17574 GCA_038048925.1 Garcialebias charrua
TATTGTTGCTCATTGTAAATTGCATTTACTAATGCAAATTACTAAATGTTTAAACATTAAAGGGCTCTGCATACTCCATCCGAAATGGCAAAATCAGTTCTCATTGATGTAGTTGCCAAAAATCACGCCATTTTAGCCAGGTCGGCTTCGGTTGTTTTTATGTGCTATATAAATAAAATTGATATTGACATTTTGTTCTTAGAGCAGCTTCTCGACACAAGGCCTTGGCCAAACCTTTTCTCACAGGCGCATGTGCCAAGGATTGTGACTGAACAGAAGTTTGTGGGCATGTTCAACAATGCGTACATGTGCTCGGACGTTCAACTGTTCGCCTCTTCAAATGCTCTAAATTGGTCAAATGGTCAAAACCTCCTGGATGGAGATCGTGCAGATGTTGTGTGTGTCTGCTGAAAAGTGTGGCGCTCTCTTCATGACAGATTTGTGACCAAACGGCAGCTGCAGGGACGGAGTGAGTGTTGCCAGGTGAGTAATGTAGGATTATCGTACTAGAGACATAAAATTATCATATTTTGAGGGAAATTATCATACACCCGTCATAATCAAAATAACAAGTATGCACTTTTTTTTTTCTTCTTCTTTCGGCTTTTTCCCTGCGTTAGGGGTCACCACAGCGATCTAGTCGCACGAAGTCACTATAGTCACTATGCACTATAGTCACTCTATTGTTGAATAGCGTCTAACAGGCACTCACAGCTTTGTGGTGTCAGTAAGGGTGGGAACCATAGACATTAATACGTATTTATGTCTGTGGTGAGAACTAATGAGCCCCTTCTTCTTCTTGTTTTGTTTTATGGCGGTTGGCAGACTAACTGTAAGGTGCATTACCACCACCTATTGAGCTGGAGTGTGGACAGGAGATAAACAGGAAAAAAAATCTGTAAAATTAATTTAATAACTCAACTAAGTACTCAGTTAAGTTTGTATTTTTCAAGACAATAATAACTTGATCTTTGGCTTTACTGATATCCCTACTAAAAACATCCCTAATTGTAAATTTAATCATTTTATTTATTTATTTTTGGAAATGCATTCTTTCTGTTTCATACCCTGGACATTCCATAAAGACATGTTGATCCTTTTCAGGGAGATTGCTGGTGCACATGTCACAAAAAAGTCCTGTTGCATGCTTTCTAATTATTTTAAGAGATTTATTAAGGCCTGTGTGTCCTGTTCTAATGCGAGTAAGTTCCGGTTTCTTCCTGCTTTCCTTGTATATCCTACCTTTTTATGAATGTTGTGTAAATGTCTTCCTGTATCAGCAATGTCCCAGTTTTCCTGCCATATTTTCTCAATATATTTACAGTATTTATTATAATTTAACATTCAACTTTAAATAATGTAAATGTTTACTCATTTTCATCACTCTTCCAGACCGGTGTCACACGGCTCTGCTTCTTCTTATTTTCTAACTCATGGGGCGGGCGCAACGGGCTATTCAGCCAATCATGGCTGTTGTTCTGAAGCAAACGCATGCACATCACTCGTAGGTCACATTAGACCTCAATACTCTTCCCCTGTACTTTGAAAAGAAAACATTTGTTTAAAAATTATGATAATTCCTCTCAAAAAAATAATCAGAACCAAATACCTTTCCTATCCACTCCCACAAAAAACTAAAGAAATTCATTTCAAAATTATGTATGAAATTTACCCTTGCAATGATTTGTTACAAAAGAAATTTAATATAGAAATCAACACTTGTACATTTTGTAATTCGGATATTGAGGCAGCAGAAAATCTTTTTTTTAACTGTAATATCACTTGTGTTTTTTTGGAAAGACTTGCAAAATTGGATTATAACTAAGAGTTCTATCCCACCATTAGATTTTACTACAATTAAATTTGGTTTGCTAACAGGAAATTAAGCTTTAAAGTTTGGTAACAACAGCCTAATCCTTATGGCAAAATTATTTTTCCGCAAAAGTCGTTGCTTGAAAATTTATCCCTTGTTCCGCAATTTTTTTTATGAATTAAATATATTTTAAAATGTACTTAAATGCTGCAAAATTCCAAAAGCTCAATCCTTATACGAATATATTAATGGCTTATCCTAAAACTTGAAACTTCTCTTACATTTGTTACTAATTTAGCATTATGCTATGTTCCTCAATATGTTATTTTTCTTTTTTTTTTTAAATATTTTTTGTTGTTATTTAGAATGGTATTAATAATTATCTGTGTAATTTTATTATCATATCAAATGTAAAAAAAAAAATCTCCTGTTCTTGTATTGTATGCCCTGTTACATTGATATTTTTGAATTGTTTGTTATATTTGCTTCATTCAATAAAAATAAAAATAAAACACAAAAAAACTCATGCGTCACATTTAGAAAAGCACGATTGGCTGGAATTTCCAGATGCCTTCAGGGTTCACAAAAAAACTCAGACAGACAGTTGCGACTGGCTGATGGCAACCGATTACAACTACACGTTCACGGAATGGTCAGATTATCGTATTTTTGGCCTTTTTTGGGATTATTGATCGTACATCGTACAGAAGGCAAAATTGTCGTACAAATACAATAATTATCGTACACCTGGCAACACTGGACGGAGTGGAAACTCTGGTGGGATGAAACCCGTGCAGTGACGTATGCTGCAGGGGGAGGGGTTTCCCAGGAGCTCTGCACCTGTGTCTCGTGGACTATGAAAGGTGTGTGCAAAAACGAACGTCCTGCAACCACGTGACTTTGAGCCAACTGTTTGGCTTCAGATGGAATGTATGCTGGGCCCTTCGGCCACTGCTCTAGATACAAATCTCAGCAGTTCAGCACATTAAACCATTAGCAGTTCACCAAATGTGTCAAAAAAGAATCTAATTTTAAAAAGTTTGTAAAAATATAAATAATATATCCATCGAGGGTAGCACGGTGGTGCAGTTGGTGGAGCTTCCACCTCTCAGCGAGCAGGTCGCCGGTTCAAATCCCAGCCGGGAGCCTTTCTGAGTGGAGTTTGCATGTTCTCTCCGTGCATGGGTTTTCTCCAGGTACTCCGGTTTCCCCCCACAGAGCAAAAACATGAATGTTAGGCTGATTGGTAACTCTAAAATTGTCGCTAGGTGTGAGTGAGAGAGTGAATGGTTGTCTTGTTTGTCTCTATGTGTCCCTGTGATGGACTGAGACCTGTACAGGATGTACCCTGCCCCTCACACAGTGACTGTTGGATATGGGGGATATGGGCACCAGTGACCCGAAAAGGAAGAAGTGCGTAAAGATGGATGGATGGATGATCAATCAACTTTCTTTACACTTTTAGGGAAGCTGTGGCTGAGTGGTTAGAGCAGTCGTCCTCCAAAGTGAGAGTTGGGGGTTTAATTCCACCAGCAGTAACATGCTGACGTGTCCCTGGGCAAGGCACTGAACCCATCATTGCCTCCAATGTGTGTCCCATCAGTGTATGAATGTGATAAAACACTGATTATTCTTTGTAAAGATCTAGTAGAGTGCTGAATGGGTAAATGGAGGCACAGATTGTGTTGTAAAGTGCTTTGAGTATCTTGATAAGATAGAAAGGCCATACAGTCCATTTACTCTTCTGGTGCTGGGCCATGGAGCTGGTGCCCAACTTCATTGGTCATTTGGGCAAGATGCAAGGTACACCCTGACCCAATCCATCACAGGGCCACAGAGACAACAAATTACACACACACACACAACTCCATGCAAACTCAGCTGGGACAAACTCAACTTTCTGCTGGCACCCTGTTTGTCAACAGCAGCAGTTAACCTGGGCCTCAACCGAGCCGGTGTCACGTGAACTCGCATGTTAGTTTTAGCAAGTGTTTTACGTCAGATGCCCTTTCTGACACAACACTCATCATCATTTACCTGAGATTGGGACTGGCACAATAGATACACTGACTTGTGCTCCCTAATGGCTGGAAAACACTAATAAAACTAAATAAAAAAATGAACAAGGAAAGTTTGCATTTTAACATGCACAAAGTAAACTCTGTACAGAAGAGCAAACCTGCCAACCTCCATGTCTCCAGTCCATCACAGGGACACATGGAGACAAACAACCATTCACTCTCACTCTCACCTAGAGACAATTTAGAGTTGCCAATCAGTCTAAAACGCACGTTTTGGACTGTGGGAGGATACTGGAGTACACGCATGCACGGAGAGAACATGAAAACTCCACCCAGAATGGTCCCCAGCCGGGATTTGACCCAGCGACCTGCTCACTGAGAGGTGGCAGCTCCACCAACCGCGCCACCGTGCTGCCCTTAGCGTATCATTTTAAAATGACATTTTCATTTGTTGTGATAAAAATATTTTTGTATTTGTAGATTTTTACAACAAACAGGGAGGATGTTTCTCTGCATGTTAGCATGTCACTCCCGATTCCAACATCTGCTTTTCATTTCCAGCAGCTGTAAAATGCTTTCTGCACTGGAACAGCGCGTTGGACCTCGAAAGGTGACGGTCCCGTTTATTTTGGAAAATGACCACATGCAGCAGAGGTGGCTGATTTTTTTAGCTGCGCAGGAAAAGCTGCCTTGAAACAGGTCAAATGCTGATTCTAGAAATGATTATATTTTGTTTCTTGCCAACAGAACAACTCTCGATCGCGTCTTCACAGTCATTTTGTCTTGTATTAAGTGCTTAGTTTGGACTAAATGCTTGCTTATAGCACATTTTACAAAACAACAACGGCTTTGAATCCTGATTTCCCATCAGCTCTGCTGTTTTTAACAATAGAGCAGTTTCCAAACAGTAAGATGATATCCATGCAAGCACTGAAACAGGTTTGGTTTTCCAGAAGTATTCATCTTGACCTGATCATTCTGGGCAGCACGGTGGCACAACTGGTAGAGCTGCTGCCTCTCAGCGAGAAGGTTGCCGGTTCAAATCCCGGTCCGGGGCCTTTCTGGGTGGAGTTTGCATGTTCTCCCCGTGCATGCGTGGGTTTCCTCCGGGTACTCCGGTTTCCTCCCACAGACCAAAAAACATGCTTGTTAGGCTGATTGGTGACTCTAAATTGACCCTAGGTGTGAGTGTGAGAGTGGATGGTTGTTTGGTGTGAGTGAGACAGGTCCCTCTTGTAAATGAGTCCCCGTGACTCAACGAGGCTAGCCTGTATAAATAAAGGTTGAATGAATGAATGAATTCTGCTTAAAAAAACACTGCTCACAGCAAGACCAGAGGAGCCTGGCAGTAACAAGAACTACCTGATCAAAATATATTTAAAAAAATAATTAATAAATAAATAATCTGTATGCCTCTCTTATGATTGTCTATAGTTGATTGTCCAAGGAAAATCTACTGTTGCTGTTGTCATCATTCTTTATTTGTAGCCAGGTCCTGAGATCCTCATTGCTAGGTTGGAGCAGTGGGTGGGCATCTCAGGATAAGCCCTAAACTGGTTCAGATCCTACCTCTCTGACAGATCCTTTTGTGTTTCCATCAACGATTTTACTTCTGCAGTGGCGGCTCTTAAATGGGGGGTTCCGCAGGGGTCCATCCTGGGTCCTCTCTTGTTCTCCTTATACCTGCTGCCACTCGGTGCTATTTTCCGGAAACACAATATACCCTTCCACTTCTACGCTGATGACTGTCAAATTTACTTCCCCCTAAGACAAAATGGTACAGGCTCTATTCAACCTCTGCTCGACTGCCTGGCTGACATCAGGGACTGGATGGCTTTAAATTTCTTAAGCTTCAACGATAAGAAGTCGGAAGCCATATTGTTCCTTCCCAATGACACAACCTCAAACCACTGCATTGACCTGTCTGCTCTACCCCTGTCCGAAAAACAAAAAGTCACAAATCTGGGAGTGATAATGGATCCTTCCATGAAACTCAACAGTCATGTAAACATGATTGTCAAATCCTGTTTTTTCCAGCTGAGGCGTCTGTCTAAGCTGAAGCCCATATTATCAAAAAACAACCTGGAGACAGTGATTCACGCATTCATTACATCTAGGCTGGATTACTGCAATTCCCTTCTGCTTGGCGTCAGTCAAGCCACCATTGCACGATTACAACTGGTTCAGAACGCAGCTGCCCGATTTTTAACCAGCACACGCAAAAGAGAGCACATTACACCAGTCTTGGCCTCCCTTCACTGGCTACCGGTTCATCTTCGAATCCAATTCAAAATTCTCATGTATGTCTACAAATCGCTGAACAGTCTCGCCCCCGCCTATCTCTCGGATCTGATACACCCATATGTCCCTCCACGTGCTTTGAGGTCAGAGGATCAGGTACTCTTAATAGTTCCAGAAACTCGCCTTAAGCGCAGGGGTGACAGGGCTTTCTCTGTAGCAGGCCCAAGACTCTGGAACGAGTTACCGCTGCTCATCAAACAGGCCCCCTCCCTCTCGGTTTTCAAATCCCGGTTAAAAACTCACTACTACTCCATCGCTTTCAATGCCAGCTGATTTGTATTGGATCGTTTTATTTATGATCTGCAATGTTTTTATGTTTTTCGTGTTGTACCTCATTGTCTGTGTTGCCTGTTGCGTGTTTGTTTGTCCAGCACTTTGTGTGGACTTGTTCCTGTTTAAAGTGCTTTATAAATAAAATGGTATGGTATGGTATGGTATAGGTCTCTCTTGTAAATGAGTCCTTGAGGCTCAATGGGATTAACCTGCCTAAATAAAGGTTGAATGAATATCGTATACATGTATGTGAAGGTTAATAAACTCAAATGTTACATGTATGCATAGGGACATCCTGTACTTGTTGACTTTTCTCTTCCTTCTTTTCTTTTGATCATCTAGGTCAAGGCTTTGCATGTCCCTGCTTGCTGTGGGGTAAATGTAAGCAGAAAGAAAAAACCGGCTCACCACTGGTTTAGTTGTGCTATATTTATAACAAATCCAGGTGCTTAATTTTAACAGTACAAAATGGGAATGATGACTGAAAACAAAATTTGGTCAACTGCACAAACCCTCTTAAAGCTGCACTATGTAACTTTGTAATGCAGTCTAACTTTTCTAACAATATATTTTTAACATATTTCTTCACTCTGTCACTATCTACTGACAGACTGGTGTTAGACAAAGTAATCTCTGAAAAAAACTATAGTCCCCTTGCTTCTCTATCAGCATTTATAAAAACACTAAAAACACAGAGTGACCCGTCCTTAACCAGCCAATAAAAACAGAGTTTGTAACCAGCCAATAAAAACAGAGCTTGTAACCAGCCAATAAAAACAGAGCTTGAATTTGAATTTCAGCAGAGCCTCCCCCTCAGAGCCATATGAGGGGGAGGGATCAGAATGCTTTGACTGTTGAAAATTTTTCTAAGTTCTGCACTCTACAGAAAGTTACACATAGCACCTTTAAAATAACAGTATGTGGATGTCCTTATGCTGCTGTATGTTTACCACAAACTGAAGGCGTCTGAGCATGGTTTGTGTAGAAATACATACGTATAACGTTTTGTTCAAGAACTTTTAAAAATCCTTTAAAACAGAACTACTGTACTTTTGTACGGCAGCAGCACTTTATTGTATTCCATGTCTTCTTGGTAACAACTGCGGTGGGTCACTGCAGCCTTAGGCCAACTTTTTATCCACCGTGCCACAAACACAGTTTTGCTCTTCTTCCCACACGCTGGTCATTCTGACAATGATCCGTTTGTGGAGGAAAAACCTCTGTCCTCAGAAATCCATGTTTACACATTCATCAGAGCAGCTCGAAGGTCATTTGGACTGTGGCTGTGCCGTTTGTGGTGCATATATTAAAAGAATTGATACTGAATAGAGTGCGGCACAGTGGCTCAGTTGGTAGAGCTGTTGCCTCTTAAGAGAGCCGTTTGTCAGATCAAATCCTGGCCAGGGACCTTTCTGGATGGAGTTTCCATGTTTTCTCCGTGCAAACAACAGTTTTCTCCAGGTACTCTGGTTTCCTCCCACAGACCAAAAACATCCATGTTAGGCCGACGATTGGTAACTCTAAATAGTCCCTAGGTGAGAGATAGTGAATGGTTGTTTGTCTCATTTGTCTCTATGTGTCCCTGTGATGGACTTGCAACCTATCCAAGGTATCCCCTGTCTCTCGCACAGTGATACCTTTGTTTTTTCATTCATTCAACCTTTATTTAGGCAGGTTAATCTCATTGAGCCTCGAGGACTCATTTACAAGAGACCTGGCTACAAACTAAAGAATGATGACAACAGCAACAGTAGATTTTCCTTGGACAATCAACAATAGTCAATCATAAGAGAGAAATACAGATTTTTTTTAACAAGTTAAAACAAAGATATCAAAGTAGCAAAAACAGATAAGATTGTAAGGCAGATGTAGAAAATCAAAAACAGGAACATGTCTGCATTGGTTTTTGCCAGGATTCCAACAGATTCTTAAAACCATTTAGAGAAGTCAAGGTTGAGATCTTCAGATCTTTTTGTAAGATATAAGATATTTGTAGATGGACATGGGCACCCCTGCAACCCAAAAAGGGAGAAGCAGGGAAAGAGGATGGATGGATGGATGGATGGATGGATGGATGGATGGATGGATGGATGGATGGATGGATGGATGGATGGATGGATGGATGGATGGATGGATGGATGGAGATAGTTGAAAGTGATCCCTTTTTCAATACGCCCATCAAAGGCAGACTTATTATGGTATGGTCTCGGCCCGTTCATAAACTTTCTTTTGCCCTGCCCATACCTTCTGATCCACAAAATAGTTTTATGAAACTTGATGCACATCACTAGATGGATAGTTGTGTATACTTTTCATCACCCCAGCTCTAACATTAAGGTCACAAATTAAGGTCAAGGGTTATACAAATTATTTGTTTGTTTGGGCCTTAACTTCTGATCCACTCAAGATAGTTTAATAAAACTTGGTACATGTTTGTACCACCATTAGACAGTGTGTCATACCCTTTTTTTTCCTAATCACAAAAGCGCTAAGTTGACGGTCATAAATCAGGGTAAAAGGTTATAAAAGTTATTTGCTTGTCTGGATCATTGCTATAGATTGCTGTGTAATAGTTTGCCGATGAGCGTTTAATGTGCTGTATGTGGTACTCTTCTCAATAAAGTTCAGCTCAATATTTGTTAAAAATAAATTTGTAAAATTACTCAGTTATAGCCATTTTTGTGTTGGCTAATGTTGATTAGCTGTGACAGCCATCTTGAATTGGGATGACTTCAAAAGATAACCCGAGATGCATATCCAGTGATTACTTTCTGAAGGTGTCATTAAAATGCATCTATCCACCTTATTCCTAGCCCCCATGATGCCTTGCGCGAATTATGTGTACGACTTCCGCCGAAAGTCAGAACCAGCACTTTTTTTACACGCTAGCAATGCGCTAACCGGTTTTCGTCAGAGGTTTTAGGTCATAAAATATGTGGGAACACAAACGATCACAACTCAGATGTGGAGATATTCTTTTACCGCTACCTACAGCTATTGAGGGGTGGGAGGACGACTTGAAGAAGTGGCCGAAAATAACGTACACTAGCATGTTTAGCTACTAGCATACTTAGCTACTTTGTTGACAGTTGCTTCAGATGGCGAAGCGATGAGCAATCTGAAAAGCTCTGAAGCTTATCAGTATCTTCACATTAAAGGTTGGTCCTGTTATGTTAAGAGAGGTGGGACACAATCTTATTTACCTTAAGGCAAACACAGAGTCCAGTCTAAGCATTAAAAATCCACATCTCCAGGTCCAGCTATCAATGATGTGTCTTGGACTTTTGAGCTGCAAGATGTTTATCTGGACACCAACTGAAGCACCTGGAGCTTGAAATTTCTTTTGACAAAGACTTTACTGATTCACAAATGAAGCACCTTGAGAACTTTTAAAGAGCAACTCCACACCCTGTGGATCGGTAACTCCTCCTTCCAAAATCTCCCTGAAAATGGGCGTGTCGAGAGACAAGGAGGGGTGGAGGTAGAGTTGTGCTTTTGTTCACGCCTCCACCTGCAACAACCTAAAACAAATTAAACCTCTAGCCAACAACATACACCAAGCAACAACAAAGAATAAACATGTAGATGTATTTATCTATTCCACCCATTCCATCCAAAACCAAAGGCCTAAAAAATGAAAATAAAAATAAAACCGCTTGTCAGGAGTGAAATGTAGCACTTCCATATAAGGTATGCATAGGGCTGCAACTAACGATTATTTCAATAATCGATTAATCGGCCGATTATTTTTTCGATTCATCGATGAATCGGCAAAAAAAAAAAAAAGGAAACAAGTTTTAATTATCACCTCTTTATTCCAAAATTTGACTGACATATCAAATCGCACAAAAAACAGGTTGCTACTTGACTATTCTGTTAGTAAAATATTGAATAATTAAAAAATAAAGTTAGTCAGCTTCAATAAAAAATAAATGTACACAAACATATATACAAATGTATTATTTATACCTGCACAAAATGTAGCTACTTTGTAAAATGTGTTTTTGAGGGACAAGTGTAACCTGGATTAAAGGTGTGGATTGTTTTAACCTGGATGGGGCAGCTGTGGCTGAGTTGTTAGAGCAGTCGTCCTCCAATGCAAGAGTTGAGGGTTGGAATCCACCAGCAGTCACATGCCTAAGTGTCCATGGGCAAGACACTGAACCCCATGTTTGTGCCCCATTGGTGTATGAATGTGAGCTAAAGCTCTGATTAGTCTCTTTAGAATGATTTGTTCTTTGTAATCTAGTAGAGTGCTGTATGAATGGGTAAATGAGGACATGTAGTGCTTTACACTACTATAAACAATGTAAAGCACTTTGAGTATCAATTAGATAGAAAGGTGCTATATAAGTACAGTACAGTCCATTTACCATTACAAGTGTGGATCATTGTAACCTGGGTTAAAAGTGGGCATCATGGCAGTGAAGCCTTCGTCTTCAACCATCGACAGAGGCCTCATGTCAGTGACGTTCATGTAAGGATCTTTCAGTCTCTGCTGCTTGCTGTGGTGTGCATGATGTCTGTCCATCATGAAGGCTGTCATTGTTGTTTTCTGGAATGAGAGAGAGTTTATATGTATTATATCATAATTTACAGTAACTCAAGAAATGCCTTGTTTCACTTGGTTAAACACACAAGCACACACACACACACACACACACACACACACACACACATACACAAATATAAAATACTAATTACACACACTTGAGTAGATGAATAAATTACTGTAATTCCTGTTTAAATGCAATTCATCCTTCCATACAATGCAGTGACTTCAGACTTTGCCAGCAAATTAAAAGTTGAAGCTAAATCATTAAAGGGGACCACAGATGCAAAATTCACTTTTTAATGTTTTTTTTACTCAACTTTGGGTATTTACTTCATAAAAAAACAGTCCTTGTGCCAAAAAAATGCACCCAGTGGTTTATTTACTCTAAGTAGATTTATTTATTTTTGATAAATACACCTGGATTCACACTTCCTGCAGTTATTGACGTCACAAGCCGTAGCCAATCACCTCAAACCTGAGTCCAGCCCCTCACCTAGCAACCCCTGGTTAGGCTCAACCCACTTCTGTATTAAACACATGACTGTTGTTTTTCATGATTTCATCTCATCTTTTGTTTATATGTTCTTAATTTCATGTGTACAGCACTTTGTTGCAGCTGTGTTTTTTTTAAATGGCTTTATAAATAAAGTATAATTGTTATTTTTATGTTTTAGTTCAATTTTTAGTGTATTTGCGATCGCTGCCAACGCGCAGCCGGCAAAAATTAAACGAGCGGACCCCCGGCTTAGGGACCGGTTGCGACGGGACCCTCTTCCGGCGCGATGGAGCGGAGCTTCAACTGTACAGCCTCATTTCAGCCTCGCAGCAGGCTCGCAGCAGCGAGGACCTTCTCCTTACAGATTAATTTACGGGAGACACTTGGTGAACTTTGTGTTGTCTTGACTGGAACAGCGATAACTCCCAAAATCTCCGCGTGCAACGAGCGGAGCTGGCGAAAACCGGAAGAGGAACAAGCTAACATTAGCTTCGGATTCGGGTGGTCTCATGCTAAAAGGAGCAGCTCATGGCGGCGCGCTCAGACGGGTTTCGGTAAGTTATCTTAAGCTAGCACTAACAGTAAGTCAAATGAGTAATAAAAAAAGCTAATTTTAAAACAACAACACATTACAGATACTGGCTGTTACAGAGGGCGTAAACAGATCGTTGAAGGGCGTGGACTTCAAGAAACCGGTCGTTCAAAACGAAAGTTAAAAATGGCAGAATTAAAAAGGGTATAATTAATTATCTAAGAATTATTTTGTGTATTAAAATGAATTAATATTGTCAAGATAGCACACAGAAATAACATAAAAATTTTAAATACCTATATGTGGTCTCCTTTAAATTATCACCATCTTTGTGTTAGATTTATTTATAAAACACATTTAAACACTGCTTGTATCGTTACATTAAAAATAAAAACACACACATTCTCTGTCACAGCTAAGAAACAAGCAGCTTCAGCTGCCAGACACTGATATCACGTTTTCTCTCTTTGAAACAGAACAAATATGGTTAAGACTTACCTGCTGATCTTCCTTCATTCACACCGTGGTGAAGCCCGTCATGTTTACATTTCATCTGCGTGGTTATCTCGTGTCGCGTCGTCACTTTTCAAAGCTTTTTTATCTATGAAGCGTCGAACTCCCACACGTTGTAGGACTTATTTACAGTTTTCTCTGCGTCGCGTCGGTCATTGTAAAATAGACTTTGAAAACAGTCTCTGCTCTGTTTCCTCCTCCCTCCTCGCTCTGTTCAGAAGCGCCACACACGCGCAGGCGCAGCACGCTGACGCTGCAGAGTTTTTTTTTTTTCAAACTTTATTCAGTCAGGCTCAGCCAGCTTTGACAAAAGCTTTACCGGTGAACAAAACAGCTCTGCGGCGCCGTGAAAGATGCATAATCGCGCGACACAACGAATCGATGATGAAATTCGTTGCCAACACTTTTAAAAATCGATTTTTATCGATTTTATCAATTCGTTGTTGCACCCCTACACAGCTGCAGGACCTTCTCATCTCTGCAGGGGATTGGCTCTGCTTGAACTACCTTTGTGACATCAGAGTGTACAAGACACATCAGAGTGAACAGTCCTGACCAATATGAAAATTAAGGTGCAATAACCTCTGTTCAACCCAAGGACTACCGTAAACACGTTTTTAGACCAAAATATTGCCAATTAGCCGATTTACACAGATACGCACAATTATATGAAACTAAACACAGCCATAGTGCTAGATAACATTTTGAGCACATTCTAGGGAGTTTATCAGCTAAAAAAAGTTAATTTTGGGTTTAGTTCCTCTTTAATAAAATACAGTAAATGAAAACAAATATGAAATAGACAGGAAACGATCTTTAAAAACTTGATAATGAAAAAAGTGACATTTAGATAGAAACAGTAGTTCATTGAAAAGAAAATTCATCTCTGCCCAAAAAACCTGGATCTCTAAAAAATACAATAAACGAAAACAAATAATGAAATAGACAGGAAATGATCTTTAAAAACCTGATAATGAAAAAAGTGACATTTAGATAGAAACAGTAGTTTAATCCAAAATTAACTGATATAGTGCACACACAAAAACTAACCTTGTAAGAAGGTTAACAGTCAACTATTGTACATAACAAATGAATCATTTTAGCAAATACTTTTCTAATGTAATATAGTTAACATTGCATCCTTTAAAAAACATGTTGAGTTGTGTTACGTTTACAGCAAGTACACCAGTACTGTACATGTTTGAGAAAAATGTTTACATTTAATGTCTTCTCACTTCTCACTTGAAATAAGCTGGCATCCTTTGCGTGTGAATGCTGGAACGATTACATTGACACCATAGCTCTTGCAGCAGGTCCCTCACTGTGAAACCACGATCACCCATCACCTGATCTCCAGCACGCAGATAGTCCAGAAACCCAGAGTTCTGTGTTATATACCTGTCACTGCATTTACCACCATAAGCATCTGAAATAAACATGATTATTCCAGAGGGAGAAACAGCCAATAAATATTTCACAGTGTTATTTGCATGTATGATTCA
The DNA here is from genome assembly GCA_038048925.1 of Garcialebias charrua. Taxonomy (NCBI): domain Eukaryota; kingdom Metazoa; phylum Chordata; class Actinopteri; order Cyprinodontiformes; family Rivulidae; genus Garcialebias; species Garcialebias charrua. The sequence continues at coordinate 17,268 of JBBPBX010074451.1, forward strand.
CTTCTGGAGTCCAAGTTTTTAGCTTTCTGCAAAACATGTTGCTTTAATTGTTTCACGGGGCAACCATAGAATAAGGTCGTTGGTTTGTTCTGACATTATGTCAATCCACATTCCAACAGTCATGCTGCATGTGACTGGTGGTGTTGAGCAGCTCCACACTCTCGTCAAGCCCATCTGAAAGTAAAAGTACATTATACAAACATTAGGGTTCATTTATGAACACACACACACACACCTATATTATATATATAAATAAACGCACACACACACACACACACACACACACACACACACACCTATATTATAT
>JBBPBX010074452.1:0-17574 GCA_038048925.1 Garcialebias charrua
GAGAGACGCCGGTTGATGTGTGTGGAGTGGCCCTAATGGCCATCAGGACTAAAGGGAGTTTCACGTCCCAGTCCTTGTGGTTTGCGGCTACGTATTTCTTCAAAATACTCACCACCGTTCTGTTTGCTCTCTCTACTTGTCCTGAAGATTGTGGGTGGTAGCCAATATGGAAATCAGCTTTGACGCCAAGCGTCTTCCACAGTTCTTTCATCACTTCACCTGTGAAGTGTGTACCTTGGTCTGAGTTCACCCTAAGGGGAAGTCCAAACCTGGAGAATACATGATTCACTAGCAAAATAGCAGTAGTTTGTGCTGTGTCATTAGGAGCTGGTAGGCATTCTACCCATTTGGTAAATGCACAGGTTACCGTGAGGAAATATTTATTTCCTCTAGAGCTCTTAGTGAGTGGCCCCACCCAGTCAAACTGGATGTCAGACCATGGAAATGAAATGCCTCTGCTTTGCAGTGGTGCTCTGTGGAGTGGTCTGGTAGGCTGAAACTGGGCGCAAATCAGGCACCCGTCAATGTAGTCCTTGACATCCTTTTTCATACCAGGCCAATAGGCAATTTGTTTCAATGCCGTCAGCGTGGCTTTCTCTCCTTTGTGTCCTGCGGACGGGAGATCATGGGCATGAACTAACATCACCCCCCTGTGGCCATGGGGAACCACGAACACTGGTGAGGACGCTGGTCCATGGGCAAAAGTTAGGATGCCTTTGATCAGTTTCAGCTGCGAGCGCAGATGATAGAGTACCCTGAGGTCAGGATCAGAATCCAGCTCGTCTTTGGACAGAGTATTATTGTCAGGGTCAGTCAGGTACAGCATCATGGACTTGATAGCAGGGTCCAACTTTTGCAGTCGGACGATGTCTGTGTCAGTCAGTGCAGGTCGTACCGAGACTGCGTTGTCGGCAGGTCTGGCTGCGGCCTGTGCACGTGTGACTGCCATAACCTCGACAGTAGGTTGTATTGGCAGAGTCTTGACCAACCAGGAGGGGTCAAAGGACCACAGCTGACCTTTATCGGCTCCTTCTTTGGCTAAAGAATCTGCAATGTCATTATAGTACTTGTCATCGCCTGGGACTCTTGAATGTCCTGGAACCTTTTTCCAGTAGATCTGAATGTCGTGTAACGTCACCAAGTGATCACACGCCATGAAGAGCTCTTTGTGTTTGACCGCCTTCCTGTCGCTTGTGAGAAAACCGTTCTGCTTCCACACAGCGAGATGACAGGCGAAACTCAACCGAGCATAGTTAGAGTCAGTACAGATGACTAGTGTCTTGATGGAATGTTCTACAACCAACTGGAGAGCTATTAGGATGCCCGCAATCTCAGCGTACTGAGAAGTCTGAGAGCCTAAGCTGTAGCTGAAAGTGCTCTGCTGAAGGTCACGGAGGAGTACCCCTCCAACACCTGCCCTGCAGATGTTGTCGTTGCGGAATGCAGACCCATCCACGTACAATGTTGTCATACCCTTACAGATATTATCATCAAAGAAGTGGTGATTTGGATCCTCCGTCACCAAGGGCCTTTCCTTAGCAGGCGGCTGGGTGGCTGGCACATCGTTTGTGCATTCCTGGCAGATAGCCAAGTCAGTGCCCAAATGTGACTTCTTATTTTGACCATAGCGGATGTCTAGGTCAAAACTCTGAAGCGCCATGAGCCACGTTGCAACACGTGAGTTTGTAACCACGCCATCTCTGATGCGTTGGCTGTTCAGGAAAGTCACCGGCTGGTGGTGTGTTTCAACAATGATCTTCTGTCCCCCAATGTAGCTGGAGAAATGTTTTACTGCCCACACCGTGGTCAGTAAAGCTTTCTCACAGTCCGAGAATTTCAACTCGGGGCCTGCCATTGTCTTGCTGGCGTAGGCCACCACACGTTTGTCTCTGTCGTGTATTTGGTACAGACCTGCACTCATGCAATGAGCTGAGAAGCCCACTTCCAAGTGAAACTCCTTGTTATAGTCTGGGTAGACTAGACATGGGGCCGACTTGATCCTGTCTATAAGAGCGTCCATCGCCTGCTGCTGTTTGTCAGTCCAGACAAACGGAACGTCTTTCTTCAGGAGAATAGTCAGCGGTTTAGCCAGGTCTGCATAGTTCTCTATGAATTGGTTCGAGTAATTACACACGCCAAGAAAACTTTGCAGTTCTTTGAGATTGGTGGGGACTTTGAGATTGTCAAGGCCTTGGGTACGAGTCAGTTGTGGTTGTACTCCGTCCGGACCTACAAGTAGGCCAACGTAGTCCACTTTGGATCTGCACCACTGGCATTTTGACAATGAAATCTTAGCACCAGCAGTTGTCAGTTGATTCAGAACGTGGTCGATCTCAGCCAAATGTGAATCCAGTGTTGGCTGCCTCAAAAGGACATCGTCCACGTAAATCAGTGTCCCACGCTTGTGGGCGTCTGGACATGCTTTGTTCAAAAAGATGTTGAACTCTGCAGGTGAGTTAGCGTAGCCAAATGGACACCTGTTAAAGGTGTATTGACGACCACCAAAAGTGAAAGCAAGTTTGTACTGGTCCTCGTCACGCACGGGGATGGTCCAAAAACCAGAGGCGATGTCGAGGGTGGAAAAGTACTTACCATTGGTGACCTTGGGCAGTTCCTGTTGGAGCTGGGTCATGGGCCACCTGGATAAGGGAACTTGTTTGTTCAGCTTTCTGTAGTCAATGGTGAGTCTCCATTTACCATTTGGTTTTAACACTGGCCATATAGGCGCAGAGTAAGTGCTGTTACAGTATCTGATGATACCTTTTCCCAACAAGTCATCAATGATATCTCTGATAGGTTCATGAGCTGCCAGAGGAATCTTGTATTGTCTGACGAACGCAGGTGGAGCGTCAGGTGGGGTTGGGATGCTTACGTTGTGGATCGTGGTCAACCCACAATCCATAGAGTCAGTCGAGAATGATTTCTCGTATTTTAAGAGAACTTTGCGAAGCTTGTCCCTTTCTTCATCAGTTTTCAGGGCGTCGGCCTGAGCGACCACCTGTTCAATCTGTGAAGCAACCGAGGTGGGTTCTTGTTCATTGGGGAGCTCCATTGAGACCCTGTTAGTGTCGTAAAACCTGTCTACAGGTAGGGCACTATAAGTTCGAAGGCCAAGACTTTTTTCACCGTTGAAACCGAACCTAATGACTGGGTCATGGCCGGACTCACTTGGGGAGAAGAGGGTTATGGCCTTTGTTGGTTTTGTGAACAAGACTCGCCCCGCGTGATGACGTGGAAACAAGTTTTCTGGGAGGCCTCCCAGAAATGGAACGCTAAGTTCAAAATCATGGAAATCAGTAGAGATCAACCATCCTAGCCGCGTGTTTCTTGGGATCAGTACCTCGTCTGTGCCTGTGTTACACACAGCAACGGACGTGGTTCTACAGTCGAGGTCCACTTTGCATGTGGCCACCACGGACAGCCCTAAGTCGAGAAACGTAGGAGATGGTTGAAAACAAGCCTGCTGTCGGCTAATAACCTGACCTTTCACGATGTGAATTGTCACCATTTGGTTGTCAGCCCGAGGTGGTACTGTGGTGTCATGACTGCTAGCAACCTGGCAGACCTCTGGTATGGTTTGTCCAGCCTTAAGATTTTCTGTAGTTAACACAGGAGAATCTTTCCTGGCTGTGTCCAGCGACCACAGTACCTCGTTGTTGATGTCTACAGAGACACCCAATCTTACCAAAACGTCAGAGCCTAAATAGGTTGCGTGTGGTAAGTTAGTGACCACTAAGAACGGGTGGACCAGTCTGCGTTGGTTCCAGGACAGTGACAGGCAAATGACTACTCTCGCGGTCATTTCCTCACAACTGTCGGGATCTAAAGAAAAACGGAAAGACTTTCTGAGCCGTATAAGACCCTCATGCTTATGAAACAAGGTTTCATAGAAAGCTCGGCTGATCGCAGACCTCTCTGACCATGGGGACAACACAGCATCATCGGTGTGGGATCCCTGGATCCCTACACCGTTCACTACCTGGGGCAGGTAATGTCCCGTGAGTGCCGAATGTTTCAGCTCGCATAGGAGGCCCACCTGTGGTGTCTCTATTGCCTCACCTGATGTCGAAGGTCCACATACCGGGCATGCGCTCTCGGATGGGCGTTCCCTCATGCCTTCCGCGGTACCCGCGGTCACACAGTCTGTATCGCCCAATGGAGGCATACCAATTAGCAGTGGACTGCTCACTGTAGACCACACCGTCCGATCACCATAATTTATAATCGCCTCAAAGCGATTGATAAAATCCTGGCCGACCAGAAATGGGATGGAGTCCACCGTAGACACATGTACCGGATGGTAAATTGTCGTCTCGCCAATCTGCATGTGAACCATGGCAATAGCTGTCAGGGTTGTTCCCATTTCTGAGAGTCCCCGCAACTCTATAGCACATTCTGTCAGGGGTATTTCTCTGTCAACACTCTTAGCGGCTGTTTTCAGCTCCTCGAACAGTGTGGGTGACATAATGGATATGTCGGCACCACCGTCCAGGAGGGCGTCTTGGGTGAGGACCCCTTCTAACGTGACTGACAGGTAAGCCTTCATAGCGGGCCCCTTTCTGTAAAGGTCGCACAGGAACCACCTATCGCACGTAGGTTCTTCCCGACGTTTTGTACGTCTACCACTGTCAGTGTCATGGTGAACCACCTGAACCGGCAGTGCAGTCACACACACGCGTGTCAGTGAGACCAGTTTGTGACGAGTCACTGTCACTGGTCAGCGAGGTATCCCACTTTATCTCTGATAAGGGGCTCTCTGGCTCTGTAACAATGATGTCAGGGTCACAGTCAATGTCATGTTGACTGACATGTGCTGGACTGTCAATGGTCTGACTGTTTGCGCTCCGACTGACAGTATCATGCTGACCAATGTCTTGTTGACTGTCAGTAATAGTGTCATTGTTGCCATCTGCATGCTCCGAGTTACTATCAATGGCAGCCCCGTACAACGCATCAGGCTTCTTATCTTTGTTAGCAGCCTGCAAATTTCCTAACAACCGACGTATGACCTCGGTCTCTTCTGAACTCAGAGGTTTAGGACCAATTTTCTGGGGCTTGCGTTGCCTATTGCCCGTCTCGGGCACACTTTTCCGAGGTGTAGGCGGAGCAGCACCCTTGCTTGAGGGTCCCCTCTGGGAGCCCTTGTTGCGCGAGTCAACCTGCTGACCGTACTTCGCAACATTAGGACATGCACCCCCCTTTTTATATCGTTGCCCACCCTCCTGACCAGACCTGAACCACCTTGGCTCACCAGTGGGGCGAACATCATCATTCCGAGGTGCCCGTAGGGCGTCCCGCTTCGTCTCGCCGACACCAGAAGAAGCAGCAGACGCTCACGCTCCTTCTAGCTCCAGTGGACGGAACAAGCCCCTCTCACTTGGAAATGCCTCTATGCGAGCCCTGCGTTTGCTGTATGCCTCAAAAACACGTACGGCATACTCCAACACCTCTGTGATGGTGTTCCTCTCGCCGTTGGCCATGATTTCAGCTGACGAACCTATCTCAGGATGCAAGTTTTTGATGAAGAGACACTTAAAATGTCTCTCCTCCTCCATCCCAGGTTCGTTCCGTTTACCAAAGTAAGCTTGGAAGAACCTTTTGTAATAGACCTGTGGATGTTCGTTGCGACCTTGCTTGATCTTCACTGCGGCTTGGAAACCATCGATTCCCACGCGAGGAGTGAATTTCGTGATAATAACATCACACAGACGCTTGTAGTCGTTTCTTATTTCCTCCGGTTGACGTTCAATAAGATACTGCACCTCCCTGCTAGAGGAGAAAAAAGAAAAGAAAGGAAAAAGAAAAGGAAAAGAAAGGAAAAGGGAAAAGAAAATAAAGAAAAGGAAAAGAAAGGAAAAGGAAAAGAAGAAAAGCAAAAGAAAAGGAAAAGAAAAGAAAAAAAGAGGGAAAAGAAAAGAAAGGAAAAAGAAAAGAAAAGGAAAAGAAAAAATAAAAGAAGAAAAGAAAAAGAAAGGAAAAAGAAAAGGTAAAGAAAAGGTAAAGAAAAGAAAAAGATTAGAAAAGAAAAGAAAGAAAGAAAAGACAAAAGAAAAAGAAAAGAAAAAGGAAAGAAAAAGAAAAGACAAAAGAAAAGGAACAGAAAAGAAGAAAAGAAAAGACAAAAGAAAAGACAAAAGATATAGAAAAGAAACGAAAAGAAAAAGGAAAGGAAAGGAAATAAGAACTATATCGTGATAAAAATTTTGGCCATATCGTCCAGCCCTAGTTTCGGTACAGCACGTTCGGTTCGGTCCACCTCCGTACCTTTTCGGTTCGGTACACCAACTACAACCGTTACATGCCTATCGAATTCTGTGGATACGACTCTCTCCCCCTCCACCCCCCGTCCTCATGATTTCACTGTAGTTACCATGCTGGGCCATTAGATGGCGCTGTGATTTTTGGAACCTTCACTACTGCGCATGCGTGCTGCCTGAGGTAAACAGCAGTCGAGGCAGCCTGCCTCGTCTGTTTTCCTCTCTGGCTAAAATCAGCTAACTACAAGTTGTTGTCAACAAGTTAACAACAAGTTAAAGCTGGATTTTGGATAAGAGTCGACAGATTTGACACCAAGCGGGACTGCTTCATCTAACAAGCTGCACACCAGACGCTGAGTGTGGACTGTGGACCAGAACCGGACTTTCCTCCGTGATAAACAGCTGACTTACAGCAGGTAAATCAACGTTCTTAATATAATGTTTGCTTGTGTTTACTTTGATCACACAACAACTGAGTTTTTTTTTTCTTTTTTTTTCTGCCAGGTGGAGAAGCTGTCGTTCCAACAAACAGGCAGACGGTTCGGCGGTTCTGATGGGTCCAGATTGTTAATTCTACGTGAGTGAGGTTAGCCGCAGGACCTTGCGACAAGTCCTCACTCCAGCCTTTCTCCGGTAACGGGTCCTGAACTTTTATCCTTGCACACGAGTATTACCCGATATGTCTCCAGATTAGTTAGGATTAAGGCTGAGACGAGGTAATTCAACCAGACTGTTACTGTCTTCGAATCTGCATGTCATATCCTGTTTCACTCCGATAGATAGCCTAACTTAGCAGAATGGAGTCAGATCGTATCTCACGGAGAAACATGCATTAAACGACAGCTTACCTCTTGTAGATAGTTATTGTTATCCGTCTGGTTAGCTTTGGAACCCAGGAAAATAAGGTTCCAGGATATTGTTTTACTCTTTTTGGCTAACAAAACCATTCAAAACCTCCAGTCATATTGTTGTTATCTTTGAACCAAGTTTCCCATCATTTAATATCAAGGTGAGTCAAATGAAAAATCCAAATTTGTACGTTTTATATTCTTTAATTTTATAGTTGCAGGGATAACAGCATAAGCACTACTTACTACAGAAAAAGATTTAATCAGGTTACATGACTTGCATTTAAAGAATTAAATGATTCACAGCTCACCAAAAGATGTCTTCCACTCGCTGGGTTTAAGGTGTTTCTTGTAATTGAATTGAGTTGTACTTCAATCAATAATTTGTATAATCTTCAAAAATGTTGGTTTATTCTACAATAATCTGATTCCAATTAAATATGTTTAATCCATCCAGGTAATCTTATTGTTCCAATTTGTGTTTTTTATTTCCACCAGAAAACTTTGTTTTATAATCCCATCAGGAAATCTTGCTGTTTTTCTACAGAAAAAACCTCCAGGTGATGCTGTTACACTCCAGTCAGAAGTCTGCACTCCAGCAAACTGGACAAATCTTTGTTTAATCCCACATAGGAAAAGCTTGTGTTTTTAATCCTAACAGAAAGGAAGAATTGGTAATTCAGGCTTTAATCCATTCAAGACCGGTTGTACGGTGTTGATGAACAAAACTCTCATAGCGGTGTTTCCTTAGCTCCAAACAAGCAGTTTTTCCAAGGCTGGATGGTCTTGCACTCGGCAAAAGCAGCTTTTATCCACTCCAGTAGATTAAAGAAATCTTCTTTATTTTTTAATCCCACAGAAAAACCTCCAGGTAATTCTGTTATGTTAAAAATCCCAGTTGTAATCCATCAAAACTGTTCAGGGCTAAAAAATCTGGTAATCCTCCCAGGCAAATCAATTATTACTCAAAAGTGTTATCCATTCAAAGATATTGTAATCCATTCAGTTGTTCTGCGATGCTGATGAACAAGGCCTTCAAAGCAGGCCTGAGGCTAAAATTAGAACATCGTGTACTCCTGGCTTTCCATCCAAGGTCAGTCAGCTTCTAGCTGGCAGGTCCCCGCTCTGGGGTCGGTCTCGGATGACCCAAAACAGTAACTTAATTAATAGTTGAATTAAATCAAAGAGAATTTGTTTGTTCCACAAATTTGTTAAATCCATCCAGAAAAATGGTAATCCAGAAATAGACAATTTTAATCCATTAGAAAATGTGGTAATTCCTGGAAAAATTAGTTAAAAATCCATTACGAGAGGCCTTTAACAGCAGTTAGAAGACGAACAGGGACACTGTGTTCTTCTTATCTTCCCAATTTTCCCAAACATTCAGCTTGCTGCAGTCTGATCTCTCGACGCACAAAACTTCTCTTTAAACTCCTTTTAATCTGTTATGAACAGAAAGGAAAATATCCCTAATTCATTCAGAAGGGAAAAAAATTGGTTTAATCCATTAATTGAGGTTTATTCCACAGAATTGTTATAAAACAAAAAAATCTTGTAAAAAATAAAAATAATTATATCCAGGAAAAATCAGTTACTCCGATAAAAATGTAAAAACATCCATTCACAGCTCCGTTGAGCTTTCAAAGGCCCTTTTGCAGCAGCAGGGAGGACAAAAAGAACTCCGTGTTCTTTTTAGCTCAAACAAGCTGATAAACCAGTCCGCTTTCAGCGAGAAGATCTCCGCTTTGTTGGTTTCAACCGATTATTTAATCTTCTTGTATAAAAGGAGGCTTTTTTACTGTTATTAATAATTTAATCTTAATATAAATTTAGATGAACAAGAGCTGGGAGCAATCCTCCTTACCTCTTCAAAGGTATATTTCTTCAAGGAATTATTCCAGAAGCAAGGAAGAAAAAAATAAGACTCTTCAACTCAAATTGAGTTTGATGGCTTAGTTACTCAACTCTGGAAGCTAATGTCCAAATTTGAAGAATGGAAATAAATCTGGGCTGAGCAAAAAAGATTCCTCTTGTTCTTCAAAAAAGGCAATCCTCTTCAGATATTCCAAGTCTTCAGAAAAGCTTCCAAAGGTACAGGTCTTGTCCAGTAAATCCAAAGGTCTTCAAAACCTTTCAGGAACTCAGCAAAATTTCTCTTCTCAAACAGCCTTATTTATGCTCTAACAGAGGGACTTCAGCCCCCACTTGCAGACGCTATGTCATTTTCTTATTTTTTCATTGGTTAATGATGAGGTAACGTTTTACACCTCCTCCCAGCCCCCTGGACAGAGTTTGGTGACATAATGTCTCTTTCAGCTGTCACCCTCCCTTAGCAGAGAATGACTTAATGCCATCTGTCATGTGGGCAAAGTTCCAATTTTTTCAGTCAGAACAAGTTCAACTTTCACCTAGATCCTCAACTTTTACCTACATTTACCCAAACTGTGGAAAACCCACTTTTGTAACGTGTTGTGTAATATTTAAAACTATTTTTCAATACCCAGCAGTGGAGAACCTCTTTGGTTTACCGTGAATCTTAAAAGAAAACATAAAATAACATACATTTTACTCCCACTACATAATCATGCATCTTCAGTTAATTACATGACATCCAGGAAACACTTTGCTTCAATAAAATTCTGTTTCACAAAAGTTCACATTCCATTTAAAGCTTTTCTCTTTTCCTTTGGAACAAGGCCTGACCAATGGTGGGCAACGCTAATCAAAAAATTAGTTCCACAATTTCTAAAACGCTTATTAATTTTTTTAGGTCCACAATTTCAAAAGCACAAATGTCTTGTGAAAATTAGGGGAAGCTAATCTAATCCGCTATTTATATATTTATATATTATATATATATATTTATATATAGCCGGCAACGTTATGCAATATTTGCACTACACTGCCAACTGAAAAGTAACAAAAATGATCCTAAAAGGATGAAATTACAAAAATCAAAGGATTTATTTAATACTTTACGTACATATATTCTATTCGGCCACGAAATTAACAAAATGAGAATGATCTTTTAATCCCTAAGACCACTTTTAAATCTGAAATACACGGGCGTTTCGCCACCGCATTTATACATAAAAGTAACCAAAATACATAAAACTAACGACTCACCATCGAGTGGTGGACACAAAACACACAATAAAATCCTCCGGCCGCGTTAATTTGGCTTGAAATAGCGGGGTACTCTGCGGATTTATCCAAGAAAGCACAACCAGCTAGAGTTAGCGTCCAGTTCACCTCTGACCCGGAAGATGTCAACATTCTATAGGTAGTCAACAGATTTAATGAAAAGTAACTAAAATACATAAAACTAACGACTCACTGTCGAGTGGTCGACACAAAACACACAATAAAATCCTCCGGCCGCGTTAATTTGGCTTGTTCTCTGCGGATTTATCCAAGAAACCCAGCACAAGCAGCTAGCCACAGAATTAGCCCCTGAGTTCACCTCTGACCCGGAAGATGTCAAGATGGAATAGTCCATTTTTAGTAGGGGAATACAGAAATTGATCGGTTTTTGTATTGTGTTTTTAAGATTGTTTTCATCGTAACTATAATTATTTTTATGTTAAATGTACATTAACAAGCATTAGCAATGTTAGTGATGTAGGTGACTGGCCGGGGAGCGGCGGGGCTGGACCCCTGCTGATTTGGGACCCCAAGCAACGGCATCATTTGCTACATGGTAGATCCGTGTCTGTTCTCCCTCTGCTCCCCCTCCAACCCTCCCTCCTCTCTGCTCTTTACGGTGAGGGAGGAGAAAAAGGCAAAACAAGCAGCTACGGAGCCAGCATAAGAGCCTGTAATAAGTTTATTCGTTTTTACTGATAGATAATTAGTTATTAGCGGTACTGCATTTTAAATAAAAATAGCACAAATCCGCTTATGAATTATAAAAGTTAGTCAAACCACAAAAACGCTGACAAAAAGTTTAGGTCCACTGTAAGCGGATTAGCGCTTTAGCGGTCCCTAGCGTTCATTTGCCCACCTTTGGGCCTGACTTTCTCCTGCAGCCTGCGTCTCAGCTGTTTTTTATCTGCTTTGACCTAATTCTGTTCAGAGCAAGACCTGCTGTTTATCTATGTGTGTGCGTGCGTGCACGTGTGTGCGTGAGTGTACTCTGTCTGGTGAGAGGCCGTTCATGTGCTTGTGTGTGTGTGCGCCAGAGCTGCTGTGTCTGGCTGCTGTTCGTATGGCTTCGTGTGTCTGCATCACTCAGTCTTATTCTTTATAGCACAGGGTTAACTGAAAATGCCATACAATAACTCAAAGACAGTTTACTAAATTACAAACAAAGCCTAAAAACATATGAGTTTAAAATGCCATAAAAATTAAACTAATCTAGGGTCAAACACCAAGGGATAAAAAGTGTACCATCACACCCTGCTCTCAGCCCTGTGCCAAAGGCAACTTACCATGTGTGTGTATATGTGTTGTAAAGATTTTTGTAGCAGTATAAGTCTGTTTTCAACCTAAAAGTCCTGCATATTTTGACAAGATGAACACACAGCAAGAGTCCAGTTCATTAACGTAGTTACAGTTCGGTTCACGTGTTTTAATAGTGTCCATCCATCCATCTTCTTCCGCTTATCCGGGGTCGGGTCGCGGGGGTAGCAGCCTAAGTAGGGAGGCCCAGACTTCCCTCTCCCCAGCCACTTGGAGCAGCTCCTCTGGGGGAATCCCAAGGCGTTCCCAGGCCAGCCGAGAAACATAGTCCCTCCAGCGCGTCCTGGGTCTTCCTCTGGGTCTCCTCCCGGTGGGACATGCCCGGAACACCTCACCAGGGAGGCGTCCAGGAGGCATCCTAACCAGATGCCCGAGCCACCTCAACTGGCTCCTCTCGATGTGGAGAAGCAGCGGCTCTACTCCGAGTCCCTCCCGGATGACTGAGCTTCTCACCCTATCTCTAAGGGAGAGTCCAGCCACCCTGCGGAGAAAACTCATTTCAGCTGCTTGTATCCGAGATCTTGTTCTTTCGTGTTTTAATAGTGTGTTCAGTTTAATTCTCAGTGTTTTGTGTTGTAAACTTTGTGGTGCTGAATAAATAAATAAATAAAAAATAAACCTGGTGTCTTCATTTTCACAGCACATTACGCACTGTTTAAAAAATGTAACGAGTCCAGATAGATACTGTAGTTCAGATAAATTTACATCTCCCACGCCAACATAAATACTGTTTATTATTGTTAAACTGTTATATTTTGCAGCGTGACACGTGAAATGTCAGACTGTCCGCGCATGCGGGCTGCGCGCATGTGGTTGACACAAAAGCTCCACGGGAGATGTTTACATTATCAGCGGGGGGTCAGCGAAAAAGTTCCACCTTGAGAGCAGGGTCAGAAAAGTATCGGAGTCAAAGAGGGGGGCCAGCAGCGTCGTGTAGGCGATAAGCAAAGTCGCAAAGAGAAAGTAGCGGTTACACTCAAAATACGCGCCGTGTAAACAGGCCCTGTGTCTTACAACAGCTGACTCATTACACTTCTATAGCATGGATCTCAGGGCCACGAAAGGGCCTAGCTGATTTTAGCCAGAGAGGAAAACAGACGAGGCAGGCTGCCTCGACTGCTGTTTACCTCAGGCAGCACGCATGCGCAGTAGTGAAGGTTCCAAAAATCACAGCGCCATCTAATGGCCCAGCATGGTAACTACAGTGAAATCATGAGGACGGGGGGTGGAGGGGGAGAGAGTCGTATCCACAGAATTTGACCGTGTCAACGCAAATCTTTTCACCTAATTAACATACCCAAAACATCCGTTTCCCCCACACAGTGTCCGTGTAAACAGGGCCTCATTTGCTTGGCTTCATACTTGCTAACAGCCGCGCTAAATAAACAAACCCCGCTCCACTTGCTGCTTTCTTAGATTCTTGGGGGTGAACAGAGATAAAAAGATTTCACCCATTATATCAGTTATTGGCAACTGCCTGACCTTCCGAATATCAGTATTGGCGATGGCCAAAATGTCCTTAACGGTCGTGCTCTAATTTTAAGTGCAGCAATTTCTGTTGAGGAACATAATTCTGAAATTGTTTCACCTTTTTTAGACAGTTTTTCAGACTAGTGAACCACATTTACCTTTGAGAGATTCGGCCGTTTTATACCCAGTCCTTTTACGGACCTGTTAGAAATTAACCTTTAGTTGTAAAATGCTCCTCTAGCTGTTTCATATTCATACAACTTACTTTTACAGCTTTTGGTTACTCCTGTAACACCTTTAACCAGACGTTATGCTGCAATCAAATTATCTTTTTTTATTCTCCAAAAAATGGTACGACTCTGTCTACATTTTTAATTGCTTATCTGTAGTCTGGTCACAGAGGCAACATGTCCAATAGAGAAACCCAGTATTCCTCTCCCCAGCGACACTCTTCAGCTCCTCCTGGGGGACCACAAGGTGTTCCCAGGCCAGTGAGGATACACAATCACTTCAGGGAGCTCTGGCTCTGCCCCAAACCTTTTTCCCAGTGGGACATGCCTGGAAAACCTCCAAAGGGAGGAGTCCAAGAGGCATCCTAATCAGATGCCAACTCAACTGATTTCTTTTGATACAAAGGTAAAAGAGCAGCGGCTCTACTCTTAGCTCACCCCAGATGACAGAGCTCCTCACATTATCTCGAAGCTAGAGCCTGGCCTCCCTACAAAAGAGGCTCATTTCTGGCGCTTATATCCAGGATCTGGTTCTTTTGGACGTGATCCAAACCTCACAATAGGTGAGAGCTTTAACATAGACAGACCAGTAAGACTAGAGCTTTGCCATTTGTGTCAACTACATCTTCACCACAACCAGTGCTGGGCACCGCTAATTAAAAAAATTGTTCCACAATTTCTAAAACGCTTATTAATTTTTTTAGGTCCACAATTTCAAAAGCACAAATGTCTTATGAAAATTAGGGGAAGCTAATCTAATCCGCTATTTATATATTTCTATATTATATATATATATATATATATATATATATATATATATATATATATATATATATATATATATATATATATATATATTTATATATAGCCGGCAGCGTTATCAATATTTGCACTACACTGCCAACTGAAAAGTAACAAAAATGATCCTAAAAGGATGAAATTACAAAAATCAAAGGATTTATTTAATACTTTACGTTAGGGGTGGGCCATATCGTCTCGTTTACGATAATACCGGTGGATTTTTTGACACCGGTGAAAAAAATGATATCGCGGCATCCTATGATGACGTCATTTGACTGCATCTAACCTGCGCAGCACTGAGCCATGTGTGTGCGTTGCGTGTTTTTACTGAGGATGCGCGCTCTTGATCAGCTCTTGATAATGAACAGATGCTGCAGAAACGAGGAAAGGAACCCGAACTCCTCCCAGCAGCCACTCTGTGTGCTGAACCACCGCGCGCGCACACATCCCCCGGAGCGCACACACACACACAAACACCGGAGCTCGCGCTGCTGCTGGGAACATGAAGGAACTTGGCACCGCGCTCCTCCACTCTTGAAAGTCCACAAGAGTGTCGCGGAACTACCTCCCGATTTAATTCCTAAAAAAGGAGCAACTTCTGTTGTTTGGAATTACTTCGGTTATAAAAAAGAAGATGTGAATCAGACGACCATGTTCTGCAAGTCATGCAAGCACGTTGTTTCGGGTAAGGGAGGAAACATGTCGAATTTGTTTAGCCATTAATTAAAGCACAAACATCCTGCGCACTACGAAAACTTCTTAATTCTAAAGAAAATGTGCTTTTTGTTTTACTATCTCTCTTAACTGCACATTCTTCCTGTTTAAAAGATGTGGATAAAACTATTTCTTCAAAGATATTGTTCTACAAACAGATCAAGAATTGTTAACATACTTGAAGTTTACAAAAAAAGTTATTCTTTTTGCACTTGGTAGCTGATTCAAACTGTCAGCCAATTTTTTAAAAATATTTATTTATTTTGCTTGTTACCGTATTCATCGGCGTATAAGTCGCACCGGAGTATAAGTCGCACCAACCTAATTATGCCCAAATAAATGGAAAAATCAACGTATAAGTCGCACCGGCCTATAGGTCGCACCGGCCTATAGGCCGCACCTCACGTGAACTGGTGTTTTGCCCAAAATGGACTGGCTGCCAAATTGTTTGGAAGGACTTTTGACAAGATTATCACATAAAAACTACAGTATTTTGTTTGATGTGTCTTAGTTGAACTTTTCATTAATAAATGAACATTATTTTGGACTGGCTGCCAAATTGTTTGGAAGGACTTTTGACAAGATTATCACATAAAAACTACAGTATTTTGTTTGATGTGTCTTAGTTGAACTTTTCATTAATAAATTAACATAATTTTTGTATATTTTGTGTTTCATCATTTATCTTTAAAGATAAACACATAAAAATATATTTTTATTAGCTGACATTACAGTAAAAAACGTGTCTCAGTTTAAAATGATGACAGAAACAGATACTGTATTTATTTTATGGTTTTTATTTATTTATTCAAAACCATTGAAGTCTTCATCTTCTGCGTCACTGGCGAAGAGTTCTGCCAGCGACTGATGAATGGGGTTCAGCGCTGCTTCATCTTTCTCTGAGTCTCTGACTCTCTGACTCTCTGACTCTCTGACTCTGACTCTCACCGGGGCTGTCAGAGTCCTCCCCCTCCTCCTCCTCCTCCTCCTTCCCCACCTCAGCTCCTGCTGCTCCACCTGCTTCAGGCAGATGTCAACAGTGTAGGTACTGTAAAGGGTTTCTTAGCGCCCATAGCGGCCGAAACTGGTACTGCACCATTTTTGGAGTTTTAGACCAAAGTCAAATTATGACCAAAATATTGGAAAAATCGACGTATAAGTCGCACCGGCCTATAAGTCGCAGGGCTTAGAAATGTAGGCAAAAAGGTGCGACTTATACGCCGACGAATACGGTAAATATGAATTTTTTTTTGTATTCTGGTGACTGTTTATGAAAAGTCATTTTGAAATTACACATTTGTTTGGTTGATTCAGTAAAAGGAGAAAATGTGAAATATCGTCTGTGATATCGTTATCGGGGTATTTCAAAAAATATATCGTGATATCATTTTTTGGCAATATCGCCCACCCCTACTTTACGTACATATATTCTATTCGGCCACGAAATTAACAAAAAATAGAATGATCTTTTAATCCCTAAAACCACGTTTAAATCTCAAATACACGGGTGTGTCGCCACCGCATTTATACATAAAAGTAACCCAAATACATGAAACTAACGACTCGCCGTCGAATGGTCGACACAAAACACACAATAAAATCATCCGGCCACGTTAATTTGGCTTGAAACAGCGGGGTTCTCTACGGATTTATCCATTAGTAACCCAGCACAACCAACAGGCAGACACAGAGTTAGCGTCTATAGGTAGTCAACAGATTTAATGAAAAGTAACTAAAATACATAAAAATAACGACTCACCGTCAAATGGTCGACACAAAACCCTCAATAAACTCCTCCGGCCGCGTTAATTTGGCTTGAAACAGCGGGGTTCTCTACGGATTTATCCAAGTACCCAGCACAAACAGTAGCCACAGAATTAGCCCCCGAGTTCACCTCTGAGTGACCCGGAAGATGTCAAGATGGAATAGTCCATTTTTAGTAGGGGGATAAAGAAATCGACCGTTTTTTTATTGCGTATTTAATGATCGTTTTCATCGTAACTATAATTATTTTTATGTTAAATGTACATTAACAAGCAGGATCAATGTTAGTGATGTAGGTGACTGCACGGGGCGAGGCGGGGCCGGGGCCACTGCTGAAATGGGACCCCCAGGCATTTACCTACATGGTAGATCCGAGTCTGTTCTCAGCTCTGCCCCCCTCCCCCTCACACCCTTCCTCCTCTCTGCTGTTTACGGTGGGGAAAAAGGTAAAACAAGCAGCATAAGACCCTGATGCATGCTCAATAATCCAGGTAGAAAAATCTAAAAAAGCTAAGTCTGGTCCTCTGGACATTCAAAAAAACAAAAAAACAAAACAAAGCAAAAAATTGTAGAAACGTTTCGTCTTTCGTCCGAAAGACTTCCTCAGTCTGAGGTGCTGGGTTCAGCTCAGTCTTATAAATAGCACCCTCTCACAGTGTTACACAACCAGTTGGCTGATGACAGCCTGAAACCAGCTGCTCACATGATCAAGGAGGACCATCAGCCTAACAATGGATCGTTAGCACCCTGATGGTTGTTTGCTATTCACAGAGGGCTGAGTGATACCAGCAATCACAGCATTGTAGGAGGGGGACAGTTGAACTCGGAGGCCTCCACCCCTGTTTAATGATGGGCGGTTTCTTTTCACAAAGATGGCCTCCTTTACTCCTCTCTCAAACCATCGTTCCTCTCTATCAAGGATGTGAACATCTTCATCCCTGAAAGAGTGACCGCTGGCCTGGAGATGAGTGTAGACTGCAGAGTCCTGACCTGATGATGTTGATCTTCTGTGCTGGGCCATCCTTTTGG
>JBBPBX010074453.1:0-17574 GCA_038048925.1 Garcialebias charrua
ACTATTCTATAAGTCCACAACAGGATGCAAACTAATGCCAACAACACCGTAACAAAATAAGCTACAAAAACAACTTAATCAATTTAATCTTTCAGCAGACCGTACGCGGCCACCAATATGTAAAGGAATCTATAGGCCGTTTGTGTAATTAAACACAAACGAGGTCAGTTTACTGACTTACCTATAGATTAGATGATAGATTTGAGCAGGTTTTAGACTGTTTCAAACTTACCATCAGTTAAACGGGGTCTCAACTTTTTCAGATTAAATCAACAAATCTAACGATGTGATTAGCCAGAAATGTAATTTCACACTTAGACTTCAATTTATGTTGGTCTACCAAAAAATAGACCTTTTATTGAAACTATCACAAAAATTACATTAAACATTTGTATCGATATTAGCTCTGATTTAATAACTACGTTGACAAGAATTCAAATTAAAAACAAACAGACAGTTGGACCTTTCTGTTGGCACATTACTTAAAGTTTACCATGATGAAAATAAACATAAGGAGGAGTTTAAGGAGGAAAGATAAAAGATTGAAAGGAAATGGTTGAATCTTATCTTGAGATGTTTAACCAGAGATAGCACCCTCTGCTCGGTTTCGGCTGGACGTCCGTACCGTGATGAAACGACTTTTACCTTCGTGAAGATGATCCTGTCTCGACTCCGGTAAATTAGTCAAGCCAGACGCGCATGCTGCTGCGTTTTACAGGCGACCCACGTTCATCTTGCCACGGTCTCGAGACCGTCTGCGTCGGCCTCCCAGAGTAATGCCCAGCTCTGGTTTTGTTTCAAGATAACTTCCAGAAAGAGTGTCACCGCTTGGAGCTGTGACACTCGAAGGGGTTCACAGCTGACGTGCTGTTTGAACCTTTGCTGAAGACGTGGGCCCTTGGTGCATGGCCGGGACGTACATCAGCTTGGAGAAAAACGTCAGTGCGTCTTCCTTTCTCCCCCAGAACTCATCAGCTCTGGTTTTTCCCCGAGAACTGAGTCCCAGCACGGAGACAAAACAAAACCTGCAGGTGTGAAAACAGAGCACTCTCTGTTTGAGCACAGATGAATTGTTTTTAGAACGGACGGGAGACCGAAGATTAAGTTATGTCTAGAACTTTTCTTTCGTTCCAAAAACAGTTCAAACAAATAGACGGATTGTTCATTCAACTTTAGACACTTATTCTGCAGAGAGCAGACAGTTTAAAGCAAGATCATTCTGAGATGTTCTCTTAACTTTGGCATATTTAAAATATACCAGCTTAGTAAAATCATCATTAAATGACAAAAATATACTGTTGATCAATTCTGAATTAACACACATTAAAAAGAAAGTTCAATCTGATTAATTGGTGTCCATTAATTCAACATAATTCTAACAAAAAGTAGTGTCCACTTGTGTCCTTGAGATGTCCAAGAAAGTGTAACACAGAGTTTCAGAGAGATGCGGAGAGGCCCATATTCCATACGGACATGAGAGTGCTGTATCCCTACAGTGGCAACGTGGAGAATAATGAATAATGTTCTTAAAAAACATAATAAGTTTAGTGTGGATCTTTCTCAACACTATGTTGTAAATAATAAGGAAATCTACGATCGTCAGGAAATTGTGAATGGATTTAACAATTACTTTGTAAATGTTGGACCAAACCTCTCTGCTTCAATACCGAAAGTGGGGAAAAATGTAAATGACTTGATTGAGAATTGTGTGAACAGTATGGTTCTAAATTGAACTGATAAGGATGAAATGATGAATGTAGTTTAAAAATGTACTAACAAAAAATCCAAAGACTGTGAAGAAATGGATATGATGGTGGTGAAGGAAATAATGAGTCATGTTATCGATCCCTTTACATATATATGCAATTTGTCATTTTCAACTGGAGTGTTTCCTAACAGAATGAAGATAGCTAAAGTAGTTCCTCTATTCAAAAATGGTGATAAATGTATATTCAATAATTATAGACCTATATCCTTGTTGCCTCAATTTTCAAAGATTTTAGAAAAATTATTCGTGTACAGACTTGACCAATTCTTGGGTAAATACAATATTCTAAGTAACAGCCAATATGGGTTTAGATCAAACAATTCAACATCCATGGCTCTTATGGAGTTTATGGAACAAGTTACTACGGCTGTAGATCAAAAACAACATTGCATGAGTATATTTGTTAATCTAAAAAAAGCATTTGACACCACTGATCATTCCATTTTACTTGACAAATTAAAACAATATGGTGTTAGAGGTCCTGCATTGCAATGGATATTTAGCTATCTGAAAGATAGAAAGCAGTTCGTTCAAATAGAAGATGTAAGATCTACTTTAGGAAATGTTTTATGTGGAGTACCACAAGGCTCTGTACTTGGACCTAAGTTATTTATTTTATATGTAAATGATTTAATGAAGGTGTCCGATGTCCTTAAATGTGTTCTTTTTGCTGACGACACTACTTTCTTTTGTGCGGGCAAAGATTTGGAAGAATTGTTTGAGTTGGTAAATATTGAATTTGTTAAATTACAAACTTGGTTTAAATTAAATAAGTTATCTTTGAACCTAGACAAAACTAATTATATGATTTTTAGTAAGAAAAAAATAACTGTTGATGTTCCTTTTAAGATTGATGGCTCTGAAATATGTAGGGTAAGCGAAGTGAAGTTTTTGGGTGTAATTATTGATGATAAGTTGTCATGGAAACATCACATAAATTCTGTAAAAACTAAACTATCAAGATCTATTGCAGTGTTGTATAGAGTTAAAGATTTATTAAATGACAAAGCAATGTATTTGCTGTACAATGCAATAATAATCAGCGGTACAGCGGGTACAGCGGGTACAGCGTGCAAAACTATAACCAAGCCCATTTTTATTTTACAGAAAAGAGCAATAAGGATCATCACCAGAAAGCATTATTACCATCCATCAAATGTATTGTTTAGAAAATGTAAATCACTGAAATTTTATGATCTGGTTGACTACAATATTCTCTTAATATTGTACAAGGCGCAAAACTTCACATTACCCTCAAATATCCAAACGCTTTTTGTAAAACGACAGAGCACATACAATCTTAAGGGTACTGATATTTTTGTTAAGCCAAAACATAGTACTAGTTTAAAGAGTAGGTCTACTTTAATTTATGGAATAGGTCTATGGAATGGTTTAGAAAACGATATAAAAGTTGCAAAAACAATGACTTTGTTTAAAAAAATGAATAAATTTAGGTTTCTGGAAAAATATGTATAAATTGGTTGTTTCAAATTTTATGAATGGCAAAATATGTGGATGAGTTATTGTGTAATTTTTTGTTTTGAATATTGTTGTTTGAATTGATTGTTTGAATTAATTTTGATAAAAAGGGGCTGACATAATAAGATTTTATCTTCTTCTGCTTCCTTTCATTTCATGTAATGTTTAAATTTTATTTACGTGCAATTGTAAATAGTATTTTTGTGTGTTCTTTTAAATTTTGAATTTGAAATGAATAAAGAATCTAAAATAAAAATAAAATTTTTGCAACGGCACCATCTAATGGCAAATAAATTCATCAGGACCTGCTCTTAAAACTAAGAACTTTTACATGAAAATCATCAAATACTCAAATCATCAAGTTATCATTAAAGAGGAACTAAACACACGTTGAGATTAATAAAACTGTCACAGTTAGATCAGTATGAATCTGAAAGAACCCTCTGCCATGATAAACGATAACACACTCATGTAATGCATGATGTTTCTGCCCAGGGAGTAGAACCAGTGACCTTTGCCCCTTGGCAAACCACTCCATTCCCCCTAAACAAGGGCATTTCCGTCAACATCTGGCAGGCCGGAAGATGTCCGGCCTCCATCCTTCAAAACCCCTGTCAGTGGACTCTCAACACCTCTGAGCGACCCGTCTGTACCTGTGTTATCAGGGAAAAAGAACAAACATCCTTCCCCCACAATACCACAAAACTCCATCAGTTGTCCATAGAAATGTCTGTAGTCTTATTATGAGTTATTGAAAATTATCATTCATTATGGGTAAGTTAATGGTTCATATTGCAGGTTCATACTCATCTGATCCCTCACCGGGAAAGTTGATCACAAACTCACACAGGTGACACCTTGTCCATAGGCCCTGCTCCAGTGAGTGTCCACCCATCCTTGAAACTTCTCCAACTTAGAAAACCTGAAACGGGTGAGAAGGGACACAACAGCACAACACCCTGCCCAGCAGCCAGCCAGACATTCTCCTAATCATCCAATCCTTGTCAAGTTATTCTGAATAGATCCATCACAATCATTTAGCATTTTACCAGCAACACATATTGTTTTCCTTTTTTCTCCATTCACCAAATTTCATAAGTCATTAGTTAAGTATAGTATGTTGCATCATTATAAAATACTACATCTTACATCATGTCAGTAGTTGTTAAAATTCATCATTATATATTTTATGTTAGTATCTGTTAAAGAATAGTTGAAAAGTAAAAATAAATCTGTTAAAGAATAGTTAAAGTAAATAAAAATAGAGTATTATAACTATGATCAGAATAAAATTGTAAATGGAAAGTCAAATATTTCAAAGTCTTTGCTCATCTTATTTTATACAATATTCAAGTTCAATTTATTATCCAAAAAACTGAAGTCTTGCTTATCCACATTATTGAGGAATCAATTTTTATTATTTAAAGTCATGAATTGTGTCATTCCCAATTTTCAAAATATACTTTGAATTAAATTATCTAATTAAACTCAGATACCTCACTGGTTGTTCCATCTGCCCAGTATAGGTCCTCAATCTCCATCTGGGATCTCCTGTAAAGAGAAAATGGGGGTGGGGGGCTATAGACAACCATCTATCCATGTTGTAATACTAATGGCATTATATTTAACAGTTCTAAAAAACATTCAGTCGTTTATTAAATCCGGTCCGCTCCAGAGACTTGTGAAGGGTTAATATTGCTCAAGACATACAAGTCACATCAATTTAATAATTCTGTAAGAAGATCTTTGTTTAAACAGTAATTTTTCAGGAACAGGCACCAGTGAAGTGAAAATTTCTCTTTAGAAACATAAAATTAACCATTTTACTCTGCATTGTTTTAATTTAACACTAAGACTCCATCTCAAACCTGTAGGGCAGTCGCTGTAAGATGATTCCAGCTCTCATCACAACTCATTCAAGATGTTTTGTTAATAGAATAGAATAGAATAGAATATATCTTTATTGGCATATTTGCACCAAGGTACAAAGTGTTGCAATTGGCGCGCGCACCATCCTAAGAGGGACGTACGCACGGAAAGCCGCAGCAATAATTAAATCGCGCCGCCAACAATCAGATATGGAAAAAAGGAACATACAGTCGGATAATCATTGGTATTCAAAAAAGAATCTATCACATTTTGTCTTAGGACATTCTATGATAAAGTCAAAAAAACTCTACCAGCTCAGCACGGATAAAGACAAAGACATGTTGCATGGTGGCGTAGCAGGGAGATAAGTCTGTAATCATTTCAGATAAGCACAGTCTGCAGATGGTCTCAGCTCGGCTCCATCTGAATGCACACAGAGACCTCTGGGGGGGGGGGGCAGCGACAGTTTTTCAACAGCTTCAGACTCCAGGAGAAGTTTGCAGTCAGCCTTTTTTCAAGGTTGCTTGAGTCCCGATTAGATTAGTTGCTTTATTTATTTTTCCAGGGCAGGCCACAGTGTACTCTAACTGCAGCCTTGAAGTTCAGGTGCCGTCTAGGTCCAAATCGCCGAATCATGTGAGGTTCCGAGCTACAAATCCCAATCTGCCCCCTGATGTAACCCGGTCGGCTGTAAATGAGTCCCAAAACGCACTGCAGGTCCGCGGCTGTCCACCACTGTTCCCATCGTGCGATTCAGCTTGAACAACAGCTGGGTCATTGAGGTCACAGCCCGGATCAAAGAATCTTGTTGAGCAAGAAGTTTCGCCAGCGCGTTGATCGCCGCAGTAGTCCTCCTCAGCTTCCAGTAGCAGAACCCTCCGCCTAAGCCAAAAAGCAGAGCAGCTGCTACCAAAATTCCAATTATCCACAGATCTTCCACGTCTTCGACAGAAAGAACGGTCAGACACATTAGCTTCCATTCTCTCCACGAGTCCATAATGTAGCCCACCGCATGCGTGTCGAGGGGGCAAGCTGGCTCTCCTGGTCCGGAGCGCTTTGTGGAAAAAATTTTATCGATAGAGGAGACAACCCAAGCAATTAAATCCATTTTTCAAATTGCTTCGAGTGAGCACTGAAGAGTTGCAGACGAGACAAAAATGCAAAATCAGGGAGGAGGAAAACTTTTGGGAGGAGAGGAGCAGAAAGAGATGCGACCTGCTTCGCCAAGAGCCGGAAGTATGTGTTGTTGTTGCATTTTGTTAAATCCCATAGTTTGTTAAATCCCACAGTTAATGTTGGCTTGTATAGCCTTTAAAAATTGCCCATAATTAAGGTGTATCCATTTATCTGTCAGTCTCTCAAGGGTGAAAATGAGCCAGGAAATATCGAGCACTCTGCGTGTGTGTGTATATATGTGTATGTTTGAACATTATTTCTATCTAACCAGGCAAGAATACCACTGAGTTCACATCCGCCCCTAACAAAGCAGGCCTGAACTTCGTCAAGGAAGCTCTGCGCCTCAAAACCTAACAGTCACGTGTTTGAACTGTGGGAGGAATAAAATGATTAATAGCTTTATTACCATCCATCCATCCATCCATTTTCTTCCGCTTATCCGGGGTCGGGTCGCGGGGGTAGCAGCCTAAGTAGGGAGGCCCAGACTTCCCTCTCCCCAGCCACATGGAGCAGCTCCTCTGGGGGAATCCCAAGGCGTTCCCAGGCCAGCCGAGAAACATAGTCCCTCCAGCGTGTCCTGGGTCTTCCTCTGGGTCTCCTCCCGGTGGGACATGCCCGGAACACCTCACCAGGGAGGCGTCCAGGAGGCATCCTAACCAGATGCCCGAGCCACCTCAACTGGCTCCTCTCGATGTGGAGAAGCAGCGGCTCTACTCCGAGTCCCTCCCGGATGACTGAGCTTCTCACCCTATCTCTAAGGGAGAGTCCAGACACCCTGCGGAGAAAACTCATTTCAGCCGCTTGTATCCGAGATCTCGTTCTTTCGGTCACAACCCAAAGCTCATGACCATAGATGAGGGTGGGAACGTAGATCGATCGGTAAATTGAGAGCTTTGCCTTTCGACTCAGCTCTCTCTTCACCACGACAGACCGGTACAGAGCCCGCTTCACTGCGGATGCTGCACCTATCCGCCTATCGATCTCACGCTCCAGTTTTCCCTCATTCGTGAACAAGACCCCGAGATACTTAAACTCCTCCACTTGGGGCAGGACCTCCTCCCCGACCCGGAGAGGGCATGCTACCCTTTTCCGGCTCAAGACCATGGCCTCGGATTTGGAGGAACTGATCCTCATCCCGGCCGCATCACACTCGGCTGCAAACCGCTCCAGCGAAAGCTGTAGATCACGACCTGATGAAGCCAATAGGACCACATCATCTGCAAAAAACAGAGAAGCGATTCTAAGGCCACCAAAACGGATCCTCTCAACACCTTGGTTGCGCCTAGAAATTCTGTCCATAAAAGTTATGAACAGAATCGGTGACAAAGGGCAACCTTGGCGGAGTCCAACTCTCACTGGAAACGAGCCTGACTTACTGCCGGCAATGCGGACCAAGCTCTGACACCGGTCGTACAGGGACCTAACAGCCCATATCAATGGGCCTGGTACCCCATACTCCCGGAGTACCCCCCACAGAACCCCCCGAGGGACGCGGTCGAATGCCTTCTCCAAGTCCACAAAGCACATGTAAACTGGTTGGGCAAACTCCCACGTACCCTCCAGGACCCTGCTGAGGGTGTAGAGCTGGTCCAGTGTTCCACGACCAGCACGAAAACCACACTGCTCCTCCTGAATCCGAGGTTCGACTATCCGATGGACCCTCCTCTCCAGAACCCCTGAATAGACCTTACCAGGGAGGCTTAAGAGTGTGATCCCCCTATAGTTGGAACACACCCTACGGTCCCCCTTTTTGAATAGGGGAACCACCACCCCAGTCTGCCAATCCAAGGGAACTGCCCCCAATGTCCACGCGATATTGCAGAGTCGCGTAAGCCAACACAACCCCACAACATCCAGAGCCCTAAGGAACTCAGGGCAAATCTCATCCACCCCCGGAGCCCTGCCACCGCAGAGCTTTTTAACCACCTCAGTGACCTCAGCACCAGAGATTGGAGAGCCCGACCCAAAGTCCCCAGGCTCCGCTTCCTCAGTGGAAGACGTGCCAGTAGGATTGAGGAGGTCTTCGAAGTATTCCGCCCACCGACTCACAACATCCCGAGTTGAGGTCAACAGCACGCCATCCCCACCATAAATGGTGTTGGTCGCGTACCGCTTTCCCCCCCTGAGACGCCGGATGGTGGACCAGAATCGCCTCGAAGCCGTACGGAAGTCATTCTCCATGGCCTCTCCGAACTCCTCCCACGCCCGAGTTTTTGCCTCAGCAACCACCCGAGCCGCATGCCGCTTGGACTGTCGGTACCTATCTGCTGCTTCCGGGGTCCCACAGGCCAAAAAGGCCCAATAGGACTCCTTCTTCAGCTTGACAGCATCCCTCACCGCCGGTGTCCACCACCGGGTTCGAGGGTTGCCACCACGACAGGCACCAACAACCTTGCGGCCACAACTCTGATAAGCTACCTCGACAATAGAGGCGCGGAACATGGCCCACTCGGACTCAATGTCCCCCGCCTCCCTCGGAACGTGTTCAAAGCTCTCCCGGAGGTGGGAGTTAAAGCTCCGTCTTACGGGAGACTCTGCCAGACGTTCCCAGCAGACCCTCACAATACGTTTGGGTCTGCCAGGTCTGACCGGCATCCTCCCCCACCATCGGAGCCAACTCACCACCAGGTAGTGGTCAGTTGACAGCTCCGCCCCTCTCTTCACCCGAGTGTCCAGGACATGCGGCCGCAGATCAGATGAGACGACAACAAAGTCGATCATCGAACTGCGACCTAGGGTGTCCTGGTGCCAAGAGCACATATGGACACCCTTATGCCTGAACATGGTGTTCGTTATGGACAATCCATGACGAGCACAGAAGTCCAATAACAGAACACCACTTGGGTTCAGATCAGGGGGGCCGTTCCTCCCAACCACACCCCTCCAGGTCTCACTGTCATTGCCCACGTGAGCGTTGAAGTCCCCCAGTAGAACAAGGGAGTCCCCAGGAGGCGCACTCTCCAATACCCCCTCCAAGGACTCCAAAAAGGGTGGGTAATCTGCGCTGCCGTTTGGCGCATAGGCACAAACAACAGTCAGAGCCCGTCCCCCCACACGTAGGCGAAGGGAGGCTACCCTCTCGTTCACCGGGGTGAACCCCAACGTACAGGCACCAAGATGGGGGGCAACCAGTATGCCCACTCCTGCTCGGCGCCTCTCACCAGGGGCAACTCCAGAGTGGAAGAGTGTCCAAGATTTATTACTTTAAAATTAAAACCCAAAACGTACAGTGTCATTACCAACCCTCATATGAATCAGCGTTGCTGAAGCCAAAAAAAGAAATGTTATTTATTCAACTTCGATAAATAATTTAACTGTTTGAATATTATTGTCTAATCTAATCTTCCCTCCCCTGAGTCCAGATGAGAGCTGTCATCACCCCCAGCAGACCCTTCATTTTCATTTTATAAAAAATACCTAATCATTTTCACCTGAACCCACATCCAAAAAGAAGATTGAATATTGTAGACCTGATCATTATGCATGTACAGTGTGTCAATAAGAAAACAGAGAAAGCTGAAGAAAAAACATTATAAAACCAGAAACACAACTAAGCCACTTTTGTAACGTGAAGGTGGAACAGTTATCAGTCTTAAACTAGTGCCAGGATGTATCTGGACATCCTGCAATTTATCTATTCTACTGAAATAATAAAACGATTATTAGTATTTACACAGACAAAAATGTACCATGGAAGGTTTTTTATGCCCCCATGACCCAAGCTAATAATGCAAGGTTAAATCATGACAGCCTGCAAACACTTGTACTACAGATAAAAAGCACAAATATTACTGATATCCCCGTTTTTAGTGGACACCACAAGGTTAATAATAAAATAATCATATGTCTAATACTTATTTTATAAGTCAGTCTTATTTATCGCATCACATTATATTATAACATTCATATATAATATCAAGTTTTTGTTTACTAGGTTGTTGAAACAACATAATCACAGTAAAATAGATCATTTCTCATCCCCACAAATCAATTATTCAAAAGGTTTTCTCTAATTTGGAATCATTTCTAAAGCTTAAATCATCCTTCTATCTCTCAGGGGCTCCCATAAGATTTTTAAAAAAAATATATTTACTAATGTAGTTTAATTTCATGTTTTTCCATCTACACCTCAAATGTGTTACTGTTTGTTTTATAAGTGTAATACTTATGTTAACTAAATTCTTTAAAGATTGTTCTCCTCCAAGGACACACAACTTTCTATACAAACATTTAATTCTAGCAGTTTCTCATCTATAAATTTGAAACTATATACATACAGTATAAATATATTTACCACATTATCTCCACAAATACAGTACTATTAAACTAGTTGGTTTAATTTCACAGACTTGTTTGACTTCTCATCGATTTAATTTTGTTTCACCCGTAATACTTCAGAATCTTTCAAGAAAATAAAATACAAAAACAAGGTCAGTTGACACAAGTCGTCCTGCTTATCTGAGTGAAAGGTTCCAGTCAATCTGATATAGACAAAACAACACTACACCCCACTCACACATGATACTGTTGTAAGTTAAAACATCTTCGACCTGTCACATCCAATACATTCTCCTCAGAGAGAAGGTCTTGGTGTTTCAAAATACTCACATCAACTTGAGTGCGGTGTTTTCTGTCTGGGCTGCCATACTTCAACTGTACCTGTTGGTCTTGAAAGGTTAATTACAGTACTGTATATGAATTTATGTTAATATAAAAAGATCACTTACCAGTCTTTTGGATGTTTTATGAGATTCTCCTCTGCCTTTGGGATTACAAGTCTGTATCATGCAGCTGACCACACATTTCATTTAACCCTGGCTATTAGATAACAACGAGAGGTTTCCTTATGTTTTGACTAGACAACACAGTGATTGTTTAACAACAACAACAACAACAACAACAACAACAACAACAACAACAACAACAACAACAACAACAACACACAGACACACAACATATCATTTTTATCTTTTTTTTATAATTTCTATTTTGTCATGACTAAAAAAAGTTAGCGCAAGCACCACACACACACACACACACACACACACACACAGGTTTGTCAATGTGGTTTAGCCGGACTTTTTCGCCAAACCCGCCCGAAGGTGTAATACGGGGTCTACCCCTTCCCGAGGTCCTAGCGACCTGGGACCAAGCTCAGAGCACTCTAAAAATTTTGAAAAAAATTTGGGTCACTTTAGCTTTCCGATAGGAGCTTCACAGCACGTTTTACCACCCAGACTCCAGTGTGGTTTACAAGGACGTCAAAAAATGTGGTTTATGAGGACAAACATGCATTATGGGGTCTTTAAAGGGACATTTAAACTCCGCCTACTTAACATAAAATTAACATAAAACACACAAATGTGACAGGAGGACAAACATGCATTATGGGGTCTTTAAAGGGACATTTAAACTCCGCCTACTTAACATAAAATTAACATAAAACACACAAATGTGACAGGACACTGCATTAGGAGAACAGTTTTTTGAACTGATTTTATTAAACAAATTAGGCACATACTTTATTTATATTCACTAACAAATCTTCAAATGTTTAAAATAAAATAAAACTTAAATGTTTCAAATAAAATAAAATAAAAACTTAAATTCTGTTGACATATTTACATTATTATAAAACATATTAACATTATATACATATTTCTAAAACAAAATTTTACTTTTTCTGCAGGGTTAATCACAACCTAATGTAAAGTACAGGGGATCCCCGACTTACGAGCGACGAAAGAGTTCCTCAGTCTGAGATGACATATTTACATTTTATAAAACATTAACATTACAAACTTGTACATATTTCTAAAACAAAATTTTACTTTTTCTGCAGGGTTAATCACAACCCAATGTAAAGTACAGGTGATCCCTGACTTATGAGCGATGAAAGACTTCTGAGATGACATATTTACATATTATAAAACATTAACATTACAAACTTGTACATATTTCTAAAACAAAATTGTACTTTTTTTACAGGGTTCACCACAACCCACTGTAAAGTACAGGTGATCCCCGACTTACGAGCGACGAAAGAGTTCCTCAGTCTGAGATGACATATTTACATATTATAAAACATTAACATTACAAACTTGTACATATTTCTAAAACAAAATTGTACTTTTTTTACACGGTTCACCACAACCCACTGTAAAGTACAGGTGATCCCCGACTTACGAGCGATGAAAGAGTTCCTCAGTCTGAGATGACATATTTACATATTATAAAACATTAACATTATAAACTTGTACATATTTCTAAAACAAAATTGTACTTTTTTTACACGGTTCACCACAACCCACTGTAAAGTACAGGTTATCCCTAACTTACGAGTGACGAAAGACATCCTCAGTCTGAGATGCTGTATTCAGCTCAGTCTTATAAAGACTTCCTTAGTCTGAGATGTTGTATTCAGCTGAGTCTTATAAATAAAGACTTCCTGATGACAGCCAAAACCAGCTGCTCACATGATCAAGGAGGACCATCAGCCTAAACATTGCCCATTTTCTACATCCATCCATTATCTTTACCCGTTTCTTCCATTTTGGGTCACGGGGGTCGCCGGTGCCCATATCCAGCAATCATAGGGCAAGGGGCGGGGTGCACCTTTCACGGTTCGCAAGTTTATCACAGGGCATCACATTTGTTACATGAAAACATAAAACACTAGAAAGCTTGTTGAACAAGACACATACTAAAATTAAAATACCCTGATGAATGCTCAATAATTCTAGTAGAATAATCAAAAAAGCTAAGTCTGGTCCTCAGGACATTCAAAAAAACAACACAAAGAAAAGCAAAAAAAAAAAACTGGAAATGTTTAGTCTTTTGTCCAAGTCTGGAGATAATGTATTCAACTCAGTATTATAAATAAAGATTTCCTCAGTGTGAGGTGCTGCATTCAGCTTAGTCTCATAAATAGCACCCTCTCACAGTGGATCAACCAGTTTGCAGGTCCTCCTTGATCATGAGAGCAGCTGGTTTTGGCTGTCATCAGCAAATTGGTTGATCCACTGTGAGAGGGTGCTATTTATAAGACTGAGCTGAATGCAACATCTCAGATTGAGGAAACCTTTCGGACAAATGACTTCCACAGTCTTGGATGCTGTACTCAGCTCAGTCTTATAAATAAATACTTCCTCAGTCTGAGGTACTGCATTCAGCTCAGTCTTATAAATAGCACCCTCTCACAGTGGATCAACGAGTTTGCTGAACAGCCAAAACCAGCTGCTCTCATGATCAAGGAGGACCTGCAAACTGGTTGATCCACTGTGAGAGGGTGCTATTTATAAGACTGAGCTGAATGCAGCACCTCAGACTGAAGACGTGTTTCGGACGAATGACTTCCTCAGTCTTACATGCTATGTTCAGCTCAGTCTTATAAAAGAAGACTTCCTCGACAAAGTTTTTTTTACAGTTTTTACATCAAAGTACAATTCAAACAAAAACACTTTCATCGATTCATTGCAAACCTGTTGCTTCCTCTCACATTCCTCCTTGGTGATCAGTTCACCTCGATATTCCAAAAGAAAGTCATATTTTGCAAAGGATTTATTTGCTAAGATTCCTCAACCTAGTTATATAAATAGGAAAAATTGTATTTTTTGTTAACACTAATAAAGCTCCACATACCTTTTAAGTTCACTGATAAATTTGATGACAAGGCCCTAAATAAAGACTTCCTCAGTCTGAGGTGCTGCATTCAGCTCAGTCTCATAAATAGCAAACTCCACTTGAGATTTCATGATAGAATGCAGACTGCTTTGCCTTATGTTTTAAATGTGTTTTCTCCAATATTCCTTGTGTCAGGAGAAAAGCAACATTTTGAAGTGCTGGGAAAAACAGGGAAACTTGTGTCTGACATATTAGGATCAGATATTGCTGCTTTTTCCAGAATCTGTCCAACTTTGGACTGGCTACATTGAAGGGGGACACAGAGACATCTGGACAAGTCTCAGTCTATCACAGGGACACATTTACAAGTCTCCAGTCCATCACAGGGACACATTTACAAGTCACCAGTCCATCACAGGGACACGTGGACAAGTCTCCAGTCCATCATAGGGACACCTGGACAGGTCTCCAGTCCATCACAGGAACACATTTTTAAGTAATATAATAATAATAATAATAATAATAATAATAATAATAATAATAATAATAATAATAATAATAATAATAATAACTGACAAGTTATAATAATAACAAGTCTCCAGTCCATCACAGGGACACCTGGACAGGTCTCTTCTCTTAGAATTGAGAAAGCCTTTTGGATGAAGGGCGAAACGTCTTCTGCTACAAATAAAAGTCCAGTTGTTTTTTTATTGAACACATTTTTTTGATTGTAACAAAGACCTCGGTACATACCAGGCAACTAGGTTATTAGTCATTTCATTATAAAGCCAGGTTGCATAGGTACCAGGTACATACCAATTGAGTACAAGATAACATGTCATTTTATAGAATAGTCTGGTACAAAATATACATACTGGTTAAATAACCAGTATGCTACCAGTATCTGGGGTATGTACCTTTCTGTATTATGTATTAATATTGTATAAATCTGTGTTACACTTTTAAATACTTTATTTAAAAAAAAAGTTCCTCCATATTTTTTTCAACCTGTAGCTTGGATATCTTTGCCAGTTGTGTTGGGGGAGCTGGTAATCTGTAAAATTCCCTGTGAACACGGATGTCATGGCCCAAGAAGTCTGCAACCTGGTCAAGTTCATTGTTTTTTAAGTTCAAGACTTGTGAGAGCGTGGCTACATGTTTCCGTAGTTGTGTTGACCTGAGGAACTCTGGGTGCTATGCTCCACACTGGCTTGCATGAACACGCAGACTGTCCTGTCCTCTGTAGTGACTCATTGATTTAGGTCTTGCAAATAGAAATAAGTTTGTTTGTAAAACAACACATGTCTCTCTCTTACTTGCCAATAAAGTCAGTGCATCCACCACATTTGGTGCGAGTAAAACTGCAACCTTTCGGCCTCTTTTCACAATGATTTCAACCCGAGTGAAATGGCTGCAGAGCTTCTGTTCAACCGTTGACAAACCCATGGCAACATCATCATGGAGCTTGGTGGTGTCACGCTCCATAAAACTTCGTAGGTGCATCTTTGAAACCTCTCCTGCTCGTCTACGATTGAACACAATGACCTATGCAAGTGTAACTTTTGCAAGTTCTGCATAAGTCTGGGGGCTGGCTTCATCTTTCAAGGTGTTAAAGGCATTTTCTCCTGATTTATTCAGATGCTGATGCAGAAGCTTAACATCTTCAGTGAATGGTAATGTTAATGGCCTATTGTATTTGGCATGATTTTAAGTGCTAAGGGCACTATGAGACACCATCTCTGACCATTTTGATGAGCACAGTTTTTTGAATGCGTCTGACGACTTCATCAGTTGTTCATCTTCTGCCATGAGTGCTCGGCAATGAACAAGGTTACAGATTTTGTTCAGTGTATGTCCCAGTTTTATGGCAAGGCTTGTTTTTTTGTATGAACGTGTTTCTTCATCAAAGCCTGACACAGTCTTTACTGCTTGCACAACTCTCTGGAAGTTAGCAGGTTTCACAGCATCCTCTAGGTTATGTATTGCATATTTTGTGCGCAGACATATCAACAAACGGCCAACTTCATGAAGCTTTTGTCGCATGTAGTCGTATTTTGAGGGGTCTTGTCCATGTCTGTTGTGGAGTGACTGAGCAAACTGAATAATACACAGGTCATTTCTCACAGCTGAGGTAACATCGTCGGGTTTCATACTTTTAATGATCTTACAAACACCACTTCAGATTTCATGATAGAATGCAGACTCTTTAGCCAAAGCCAAACTCAGCACTTTGGCTCTTCCAGGTGGATTATCCATATCCATATTTTCTGGCTTACAAGGGCATCTACGGACATGTCTCCATAGTTGCTTTTGAACGTACATTCCTTCACAGTAGATACAGTGAATAAATGTTCCATCTACGGCCTTAGCTTTTGTCTTTCTCTTCACTTTCAAGGGCCCTTGTCCACCTTGTAAAACTGCATTGTTATGCTTGTGAATTCCCCTGTTCCTCAATTTTTCTAATAAAACTTTGCGCTCTTTAGAATCCTTGTGAAGGGAAAACAGTTGGATAATTTCAGGATGCGTCTGGTGTGTTTGCAAATGGCGTGAAATTTTAGTTTGTGGCTTACCACAAACATAACAGAAGTTTTGTAGACATGTAATCTGCTTTGAGGATTCCTGTTTGAGAAGCTCATCTTTTCTGTCTGGTTTATCCTTTGAGTATGTGGTAGAAGTGGCTTGGCCTGATGTTTTAAATGCGCTTTCTCCAATATTACTTGTGTCAGGAGGAAAGCACCATTTTGACGTGCTGGGAAAAACAGGGAAACTTGTGTCTGACATATTAGGATCAGGTATTGCTCCTTTTTCCAGAATCTGTCCAACTTTGGACTGGCTACACTGAAGGGGGACACAGGGACATCTGGACAAGTCTCCAGTCCATCACAGGTACACAGGGACAAGTCTCCAGTCCATCACAAGGACACGTGGACAAGTCTCCAGTCTATCACAGGGATACCTGGACAGGTCTCCAGTCCATCACAGGTACACAGGGACAAGTCTCCAGTCCATCACAAGGACACATGGACAAGTCTCCAGTCCATCACAGGGACATGTGGACAAGTCTCCAGTCCATCACAAGGACACATGGACAAGTCTCCAGTCCATCAAAGGGATACCTGGACAGGTCTCCAGTCCATCACAGGTACACAGGGACAAGTCTCCAGTCCATCACAAGGACAGATGGACAAGTCTCCAGTCCATCACAGGGATACCTGGACAGGTCTCCAGTCCATCACAGGTACACAGGGACAAGTCTCCAGTCCATCACAAGGACACATGGACAAGTCTCCAGTCCATCACAGGGACATGTGGACAAGTCTCCAGTCAATCACAGGGACACCTGGACAGGTCTCCAGTCCATCACAGGGACACATTTACAACTCTTCAGTCCATCACAGGGACACATTTACAAGTCTCCAGTCCATCACAGGGACACATTTACAAGTCTCCAGTCCATCACAGGGACATCCTGGACAGGTCTCCAGTCCATCACAGGGACACGTGGACAAGTCTCCAGTCCATCACAGGGACACATTTACAAGTCACCAGTCCATCACAGGGACACGTGGACAAGTCTCCAGTCCATCACAGGGACACATGGACAGGTCTCCAGTCCATCACAGGGACATGTGGACAAGTCTCCAGTCCATCACAAGGAC
>JBBPBX010074455.1:0-17573 GCA_038048925.1 Garcialebias charrua
TATATATATATATATATATAGATATAGATATAGATACAGTATAGATATATAGATATATAGATACAGTATAGATATATATAGATATATAGATATAGATACAGTATAGATATATAGATATATAGATATAGATACAGTATCCACAATATTCCTGGAGGTGTCATTGTAGAAGCGAATGTGCATTGAACTTCCGGTCCGACACCGGAAGTGCCTGTTTTCCATAGGCGGACTATGGATCGCGGGTGTTTTTGAAAGTTATTTTCATTCATTTTATCGGAGCAAACACAGCTTTTGTTTAAACGGAACGTTTACAGAAATGTCCTACCGGGGTTCAGGTACCTGCTGTGCTGTTCGCGGCTGCACCGACAACCGGACCAAGCTAAATCTTTGGCTAAAACAACAGTGTTTTCAACACGAACCCAAAACAAAGAAAGAGTGTTCCTGCATCCTACTCTATGGCTGTGTCTGCGCGATCAGGTAACATCTGTAATTTCTTTTTATTCAGGGAGGGTTTATTAATGAGAGTTTTGGATGATTTACTGTCTTAAAATGATATATGTCAGGCGCGACCAGTATTTTTAGCCGAGATAGATGCTAACAAACCTTAGCCGAGAGGCCGGAGCAAACGCGTTCGCTATTTATGTATTTTTAAATTATGTCAGCGCGATCAGGTCACATCTGTTATTTCTTTTTATTCGGGGAGGGATATTAATGAGAGTTTTGGAAGATTTACTGTCTTAAAACGATAGATCTCAGACGCGACTGGTATCTTTAGCCGAGATAGCAGCTAACAAACCTTAGCCGAGAGGCCGGAGCAAACACGTTCGCTATTTATGTATTTTTAAATTATGTCTGCGCGATCAGGTCACATCTGTTATTTCTTTTTATTCGGGGAGGGATATTAATGAGAGTTTTGGAAGATTTACTGTCTTAAAACGATAGATCTCAGACGCGACTGGTATCTTTAGCCGAGATAGCTGCTAATAAACCTTAGCCGAGAGGCCGGAGCAAACGCGTTATTTTTAAATTATGTCTGCGCGATCAGGTAACATCTGTAATTTCTTTTTATTTGTCCCTCCTCTTTTAACAAAACGAGTGGTGTTCCCACATTTTTAATGAACTAAAACAACAAAGTTTGGACTGTCTTCAACTGTATTACTCGCATGTAAACAAACGGTGTTTCCGGTCAACCGGAAGTCGTGTGCACATTTCGCGCAAAGCATCATGGGACGTAATGTGATGGCAGCAACACATCTCAAAGGAAGTTGGTCAGTTTCCTTCTGTGAAGCATCCCCTCCGCAGCTGCTGGAGTTTTTATAGGAGAACACATCCCATTCTTGTCTGTAAGGTTCTAGATGTTCAACAGTCCTGGGTCTTCTTTGCTGACTTATTTAGCTAATTATGTTATCAAACCTATAAATACCATTTTGTATCGATGCCACTAATGCACCTCCATACCATTAAAGAGTCAAGCTTATGAACAGGCCGGATGGTCCCTCCTCTTTTTTAGTTCAAAAGACATGGTATCTATGGTTTTCCAAATATAATTTCAAGTTTTGATTTGTTTGACTTCAGAACAGTTTCGCACTTTGCATCAGTTCATCATTTGGATCATTAAAAGCAGCTAAGCTGAGAAGCTAAGCTACGAGCTAAGCTAACAGGCTGACCTTGGGGAAAAACCTCAGTTTTGTCAAAGCTCCAAAGCGCCTCCCTCCCATTTTTCTTGGAGACACGCTGCTCACACCCTCACTATCCATCCTTCGGTTCAAACAGTCTTACACTGCCATTCGTTGGTCGAAAAAATGTACTACACTCAAAACAAAATATGATAGGAAACATTTCTTCTTAAATTTGACAATAATTACTAATTATAATAATAATAATAATAATAATCACTGGACGAAAAGGCCTAATATCCGGGGAAATACAACAGTATGCAAGTGTCCGTATCTGCCACATATCCAATATGTTTCCGGTGCTATACGGGGAGATCTCATCTTTAACAGATCTTAGTACAGGATATCCCATGCATACCCATCTGTGATAGATCCTAGCACTGGATTTTTTCTGTATCCTCATACATGATAAATCCTAGTATAGGATATTTTCGGTATACACATCTGCGATAGATCCTAGTATAGAATATTTTATGCATACCCATACTTGAGAGATCCTAGTATTGGATATTTTCTGGATACCCATATGAGAAAGATCCTACTACTGCATATTTTCCAGATACATATCTGTGATAGATCCTAGTATTGGATATTTTCTGGATACCCATACATAATAAATCCTAGCATTGGATATTTCCGGATACAAATCTGTGACAGATCCTAGTATTGGATAGTCTTTGGATACACATCTGTGATAGATCCTAG
Organism: Garcialebias charrua; assembly: GCA_038048925.1. NCBI lineage: Eukaryota > Metazoa > Chordata > Actinopteri > Cyprinodontiformes > Rivulidae > Garcialebias > Garcialebias charrua. The sequence goes on from JBBPBX010074455.1 coordinate 2,379, forward strand.
TATTGGATATTTTCCAGATACCCATACACAAAAAATCCTACCATTGGATATTTGCCGGACACACATCTGTGACAGATCTTAGTATTGGATATTTTCTGGATACCCATAGATAATAAATCCTAGTATTAGATATTTTCCGAATACACATCTGACAGATCCACATATTGGATATTTTCCGGATATCCATACATAATAAATCCTAGCATTGGATATTTGCCGGATACACATCTGTGACAGATCCTAGTATTAGATATTTTCCGGGTACCCATACATAATAAATCCTAGTATTAGATATTTTCCGGATACACATCTGACAGATCCTCATATTGGATATTTTTCGGATACCCATACATAATAAATCCTATCATTGGATATTTGCCGGATATACATCTGTGACAGATCCTAGTATTGGATATTTTCCGGATACCCATACATAATAAATCCTAGTATTAGATATTTTCCGGATACACATCTGACAGATCCACATATTGGATATTTTCCGGATATCCATACTAGTAAATCCTAGTATTGGATATTTTCCGGATACACATCTGTGATAGATCCTAGTATTAGATATTTTCTGGATACCCATACATAATAAATCCTAGTATTGGATATTTTCCAGATACACATCTGACAGATCCTCATATTGGATATTTTCTGGATACCTATACATAATAAATCCTATCATTGGATATTTTCCGGATACATATCTGTGATAGATCCCAGTATTGGATATTTTCTGGATACACATCTGACAGATCCTTATATTGGATATTTTTTGGATACCCATACATAATAAATCCTAGCATTGGATATTTTCCGGATACACATCTGTGATAGATCCTAGTATTGGATATCTTCTGGATACCCATACATAATAAATCCTAGTATTGGATATTTTCCAGATACCCATACATGAAAAATCCTAGTATAGGATATTGTCTAGATATGTATATTTAACTGTACACTTGCATATTGTGTGTGTGTGTATGTGTGTGTGTGTGTATGTGTGCATGTGTGTGTGTAGGGGGTTATGGAGAACAAGATCTGTGAGTTTGGTGGTCCTATCACTGCGTTTAGTTGGAAATCCTAACCCCAATTTGTTAAAATACAAATACCCATAATTCATAGGGAGAACGTAGGATGGACAGGAATCTCATAAATTGCGGTCAGGGAGTTATGGAGAACAAGATCTGTGAGTTTGGTGGTCCTATCACTGCGTTTAGGTGGAAATCCTAACCCCAATTTGTCCAAATACAAATACCCATAATTCATAGGTAAAAGTAGGACAGACACAAATCTCACAGATTGCGGTCAGGATTGTCGTGGAGAACAGGATCTGTGAGTTTGGTGGTCCTATCACTGCGTTTAGTTGGAAATCCTAACCCCAATAGCCTATATGCCACGGGCTTCCGTTCCAGCTCCTCCGCAGGCATTACACATACGGCGCACTTCCGGTTAGCGGGATAGACCCGAACATAAATGACTAAATACAATTAATAAAACATCGGCATACACACCAATAACAACTCTATACACATATAAAACCATATAAAATTATGGCGACGTTCTCCCTACGGTTAGCCGCGATAAATGTTCGCCGAAACCCCCCCGCGGAACAGCTGTTCCCACCGGTGGGCGGACACAACGGTACTCACGTGTAGTGCCGGTAGCGCGCAGCCGCTTCCCGTTTCGGCTCGTTGTCATGGTTTGCTACTAGGAGCTAACGCTATCAACAACGGAGGTGGATGGGAACCGGAAGTGGGGGGTAGGTGTTGCATTTTGCCGGAAGTACGTCACGCCCCCCCGTGGCATATAGGCAATTGGTCAAAATACCATAATCCAAAAAAAAAAGTGTTGGGAAAGTGTTGAAAGTTCCGATCAGCTCTGCAAGGTGCTGGCCAATATATTTAACACCTCACTTGCCCTGTACAGATCCTGTCTGCCTGAAGACCACACCACCATCATCCCAGTCCAAAAAAGCTCTACAGTGACTGCTCTAAATGACTGTTGGCCAGTGGCCCTCACCCGATAGTCGCTAAATGCTTCGAAAAACTGGTCATGACCCGCATCAAAACAACCATCATCAACAAGGACCCTCACCAGTATGCATACTGTGAGAACCAATCAACAGAGGATGCCATCTCCTCTGTGGTCCACACTGCTCTCACCCACCTGGAACAGAAGGACTCATACACCCATATGCTCTTTGTGGACTTCACATCTGCCTTCAAAATCATGATCCCCCAAACCCTGATGGACAAATTACTCACACTAGGACTAAGCCCCTCCATTTGCAACTGGTTCCTTGACTTCTAAACAGACTTCAGTCAGTGATGATCCACAATCAACTTCTCCTCTTCCACCATAACCCTCAGCACTGGCTCTCCTCAAGGATGTGTGTTGAGCCCTCTCCTGTTCACTCTGCTCACATATGATTGTGCAGATACCCATCCAGGTTGTCATAAAGTTTGCAGCTGATACAGCTGTGGTGGGATGCATCACAAACTATGATGAGTCCAGCTAAGCAGGAGGTGGAACACCTGGAGAGCTGGTGCAAAGCCTGATCAAGAAAGTTCATCAGAGACTCTACTTCCTCAGGCGGCTGAGACGAGCTGGTCTGAGAAGCTCAGTCCTCACCTCCTTCTACAGGTGTGCAGTGGAGAGCATCCTGTGCTCCAGCATCAATGTGTGGCATAGAGGCTGCACAGCTGCAGAAAGAAAAGCTCTGCAGAGAGTGGTGAAGGCTGCACAGAAGATGGAGTCAGTCTCCTCACCATCACAGGCATTTACACCTCCAGATGCAGGAAGAGAGCCACCTGCATCATGAAGGACCACACTCACCCAGCACACACACTTTTTGCCCCACTCCCCTCAGGAAGGATGTTGAGGAGCATTAAGTGTAGAACCACTAGACTGATGAACAGCTTCTACCCTGAGGCTGTTAGACTCATGAATATCTAACCAGAATGGTCACTGTGAAATATCACATCATATTGCTGCTGATCTGTTTCATGTTGCTGCTGATCTGTTCATGTTGCTGCTGATCTGTTCATGTTGCTGCTGATCTGTTTCATGTTGCTGCTGATCTGTTACATGTTGCTGCTAATCTGTTCATGTTGCTGCTGATCTGTTACATGTTGCTGCTAATCTGTTCATGTTGCTGCTGATCTGTTTCATGTTGCTGCTAATCTGTTCATTTTGCTGCTGATCTGTTTCATGTTGCTGCTAATCTGTTCATTTTGCTGCTGATCTGTTTCATGTTGCTGATCTGTTCATGTTGCTGTTGATCTGTTTCATGTTGCTGATCTGTTTTGTGTTCATCTGCTCATGCAAACTCATGTTCGTGCTGCTCGTTGGAGTAGGTATTCCCCGACTTACGAGCGCTCTTACTTACGAGGTTCCAGACTTACGAGCTGGCAAATTTTTGGAAAAAACGCAAAAAATACAGAGTTTTTCTGTGTTTTTTCACCACAGTTCGTTAGCTAAACATGTGGACACACGTTTCCGATCATTTTTATGCACTAGTAAGCAGTTTTTCGATGAAAAACGAGTGTTCGTAGTCGCGCTAGCAAAACCGTTCCAACTTACGAGCAAAATTCCGGACTTACGAGAACATGTGCTTCGTGTTTCAACTTACGAAATTTCATCTTACGAGCACCTCGTTGTAACGGAACTCGCTCGTAAGTCGGGGACTACCTGTAATTTTATTCTATATATTAGTGCTTAGTGTATTTTTAGTTGGCGTTTTTCTTAGTTCACATCTTAGATCTTAGTAATGTTTATTTTACATTTTATTGTTGGATGTAACTGGGATGCAGTGTACATAATCTCGTTTCATCACATGTACTACATGTGGTGTGAATGACAATAAAGGCTCTCTGACTCTGACTTTTGTTATATACAGTACATGCATCCCAGGTAATGCTAAATGCTGGTGATAGGTGATGGGTGGGCTATAGTACAAAGGAGGCATACTTGAATGACATTCTTTGGGGGGTGGGGTAATCAAACCATAATAACAGCTTCATTGAAGTCCCTCTAGGCTCCATTGAGAGCAAGTTGTTTTTGTGAGACAGAGAGTGAGAACCTGGAACATATTTTCTTTGATTACAGGGTAGTTCCTGTCTTTGATTTTATACGTCTACCTTATAATGTTTTGCTAGTTTTTTGATACTTTGTTAAAAAAAAAAATCTTTTTTTTCTCTCTTTTGTTTTCTATTGTTTATTGTTTGTTTGTTTATTGTTTAAGGAAATTCTACCATTGCTGTTCATTGTTCTTTAGTTTTAGCAGGTCGCTTTCGTAAATGAGCCCATGAGGTTCAAAAGATTTACCTGACTAAATAAAGGTTGAATGAATGAATGAATGAAATTAGCTAAACACTATGTTCATAAATGTCTTTTTTTTTAAAATGTAAACCTAATGTGAACCACTGGAAGAATGTCCTATGCAAAATCTTTAATATGTAAATGAAAAAATTGCGTCTAATCAATGTTGAATGAAGGTACATTACTCTGTCCTCCTCACCATAGACATTACAGTATGCTCCTCAACACCCCTCCTCCTCTCTTCCCCCCTCCCCTCCACTCCCAGCTCTGGGTGAGAGCATTTTGCGGGGGTTATCACATTTTAAATAAGCTTAAATGTTGAGGACAATTGGTTGTAATTTTTCTCAGTACATTACCTTACTTGTCAGTAAATATTATTACTTACTGTTTTTGCATAACGTGTAGTCACGAAAACAAGGTACTACTTTATAAGAAAGTGGAGCGGTCCACCCCCTTCTTTTTTTTTTTACTGTGGTATCTCCCTACCTCACAACTTCTTCCGGATTTCAAAGTGCTGGTGGTTTGCAACGTGTGGTCTGACTGAACCCTGGAATTTAATGCTACTCTGAGCACCTCTGCAGTAAGGTTGGTGATATTAATTTAATCTTATCTATGTTTATTTAAAAATACCTACATTGTTTTGTACGTATGTCGCAGTTTAATATGTCAACTAACATAAAAATGCATGAATATTGGCGTGTACTTATTAATTTAGCTCCGTTTACAAATAGAAACTGAACCGTACAGTTTCGGTGTATGTTTGTCAGACCTATTGGTTAACATTTCGCTGTGTTTAGAAACTTTTCAAGTCTACCCGGGCAAATTCAAACGGGCCAATCGAGCGCGGCCACTGACTGACGTCGTGCGAGTTAACCAATCAAAAGCGTACATATTGGGGCGGGGGCGGGGTTCGCACAACGTCATTCAGTAACGGCACGCGATTAGTCTGTTCGTTTCGACGGAACGCCGGTTTGGCCTACTGGTTATAGCCCAGAAAAGTCACTGAAACCGTACATATTTAATATGTTGATGTGTTTCGAAAGTTCACAAATGTTTTTATGGTTTTCTAACCGGGCCAAACCGGCATTCCGCCAAAAACAGACCAATCGCGTGCTGTTACTGAATCACGTGGTGCTAGTCAGCAAATCAAAACCGTGCATATTGGGTGACTCATGCCAAAACAGGAAAAATTGTAATATATAATCCTTTTTCAATGTTTTATTTGTTCTTACAACCTTTTTATATTGATTCTTATCTTTTTGTAACTGTTCAGCACTTTGTTTGAAAGCGCTTTATAAATAAAATTATTATTTATTAAAGTTTGGTTGTGCATTTTGTAAAGTCTCAGACTGTATTGGTCCTGGTATAGTTATAATTAGACATTTAGTTAGGCTAGTATTTCATAATGAACAATAACAATATTATAGTATAATTGCTTGATTTTGATCCAAATCTACAATTATTCATTGTTTCAGCTTTTTTCAATGCAGCATATTAATCCCCCATCTCTTTTTTTTTTCAGAATCACATACCAGTTTCAAGACAACAGTGTTGAAAAAAGGTGAGATGTAGGAAGTTGTTACTCCTTCATTCTGGCTCATTACAGGTAGTCCCCGAATTACGAGCGCTCTGATCTACGAGGTTCCAGACTTACGAGCTGGCGAATTTTTGGAAAAAACGCAAAAAATACTGAGTTTTCATGTGTTTTTTCACCACAGTTAGTTAGCTAAACATATGGACACACGTTTCCGATCATTTTTATGCACTCATAAGCAGTTTTTTGATGAAAAACGAGTGTTTGTAGTCGCGCTAGCGAAACCGTTCCAATTTACGAGCGAAATTCCGGACTTACGAGAGACATGGCAACCGTTCCAAATTACGAGATTTCCGGTTTACGAGCGCCTCGTTGTAACGGATCTCGCTCGTAAATCGGGGACTACCTGTATCGGTCTTTTGCACGTGACGTCACGGCTCATATCTTTTTGCACTTACGGTCGCCATTTTCCGGGGATACCCGTTCATTTAAACAGAGGAAGTCCATGTTAGACACAGTGCGATACAGAACAATAACATCAGCAAAATGCAAACTAAATATAAAAATGAGCAGAAGCCTTATAGAGAGAAACTCAACCTTGAAGCCAGAGAACGTTACATGGTGAAGTTAGCTTCAATTATCAACATTGATCCTTACGAGGTAGCAGCTAAGGCATGGACTTCCTCTGTTTAACTGAACGGGTATCCCCGGAAAATGGCGACCGGGAGTGCAAAATGTCATGTGTCTGCAAAAGACCGATTGTCCAAAAATACTATCCTGATAAACTGCATCTGGATAAAGTGAATTTAATTGTGGTTGGATCAGAAGAGTAAATAGTTACCATTCTGACACCACATTACAGTAGTTTGTACACAATCCATCACAGCTGCATGCCTTTTAAAAAATTATTATTATTATTTTATTTTATTTTTATTTTTTTTGGGGAGAGATCACCTCCCAATAAATGTATTTTGGAAAATATTTTACTTTTGATAAGTGGGAGTGGTGGCGCAGAGGTTAAGTAGGTGCGCTTGTGATCGGAAGGTCACCGGTTCAAGCCCCGGTACCGACAACATCAAAGATGTGGGTGGGATAAGTGAAGCGGTCACATTTGTCTCCACCCTCATCTGCCCCACTCTGGGCCCTTGAGCAAGGCCCTTAACCCACACCATCTGCTCCCCCGGGAACCCTAGATATCAGCTCTCTGCTCCACACAGAGGGCTGTGGTTGCTCGGTGGTCTGTGGTTGTGTCAGGAAGGGCATCCGGCGTAAAAACAACTGCCAAATCTTCATGCGACTAGATCGCTGTGGTGACCCCTAACGCAGGGAAAAAGCCGAAAGAAGAAAAAAAAAAATTTTTTTTTACTTTTGATAAGTACAAAATAAATAAGATACTTTAGGACTTTTACTCCAGTAATATTCTTACAGGAGACTTTAACTTTTACCAAAGTAATTTTATGATAAGGTACTTGTACTTTTACTAAAGTATTACTTTGAGGTACTTTATACAACACTAATTAACAATTTGTACGGGTATACAATGTTGCTTAAAAGCTAAACATCACACAAAGCCCCCAGAGACTGGTTTCCATTGTGGTCCTGTTCATCTGAGTTCTATCCTGATTACATACAGAAAATGCCCTTTCTGTTAACAAACTGTTCCCTGTTGAACAAACACTAACATTACATTTTAAGGAAATTCTACCATTGCTGTTCATTGTTCTTTAGTTTTAGCAGGTCGCTTTCGTAAATGAGCCCATGAGGTTCAAAAGATTTACCTGACTAAATAAAGGTTGAATGAATTTCTAACCAAAATAAAATCAACATCAATTATGCGCAGACACATGCTCCAACCTTTCAAAATGTATGCAAAGATGAAGTTGTATGAATGTTTGTGTTTTACAGATGGAACCACACAGATGACAGCAATGAAGAGCAGCTTTTGAAAGGCAAGTCTGTTGGACATTCCTCACTGTGTCATTAGCAGGTTATTTTTGTTTCTCATTTAATGATTTTAACTTTTCTTCTAAAGACCTTGCCATCCACAAGATGACTTCAGTGCTCACTGAAGTACTTGTGGTGGTGAAGGATCTGTCCAGAGATGTGCAGTTCATCAAGAACAAGTTGAGAGAGGGCAACATGACAAGGTGGTATCCGGGGACCAGCCACCGCAACTTATACATTCCCTGTCCAGCTGCCAGTCACCAGTGAACAAGACTTCATGGGGTGGAGTCATTACTGATGGAAGAATCAGTTCGTCAAAAGATGGTAATTTATTTGATAGACTGAACTGCATTCATTTATTAAATGTAGACCATTTCAATGTGGTCTGGCTCATTTTTCCTCAAGGAAATATATGTTAAGCTCTCTAGGTACTTGAGCACAAATTCTTATCTAAACGTTCAAAATGTGCCACAGAACATCTGCTATTAATGAAATGTTTTGAAATTTTTCAAATACTGTATATCAGGGATGTCCAAAGTGTGGCCCGAGGGCCATTTGTGGCCCCTGAAACGATTTTGTGTGGCCCCTGACTTCAGATCAAGAATTATACTAATTTGTGGGACAGTTTGTGCACAGTTTGTGCACACACCAAAAGCAGAACATGGCGCACCTCTCAAAAAAAAAAAAAAAAGAGGGGAGGGGGTATACAATTTTATCAAATATACACCATCTTCCTCACTCTTATTTTTGTGTCTTTCAGCTGCTGCTCGGCAGTTTGACCCAAAGCTAACTGACAAGGACTACAGCGAAACTGTCAAGAAGTGGCTTCGTTATGCGCCAGACCGGGAGGGAGCCATCCCAAGGAACCAAAGTGATCCAAACCCAAGCCAAACGTGTCAAACCTAGTCTGAAAAAGCTAAGTCTGGTCCTCTGGACATGCAAAAAACAAAGCAAAAAAAAACCTGTAGAAACGTTTCGTCTTTCGTCCGAAAGACTTCCTCAGTCTGAGCTGCTGTATTCAGCTCAGTCTTATACCATACCATACCATTTTATTTATAAAGCACTTTAAACAGGAACAAGTCCACACAAAGTGCTGATATAAATAGCACCCTCCCACAGTGGATCAACCAGTTGGCTGATGACAGCCTGAAACCAGCTGCTCACATGAGCAAGGAGGACCATCAGCCTGACGATGGATCGTTAACACCCTGATGGTTGTTTGCTATTCACAGAGGGCTGAGTGATACTAGCAATAACAGCATTGTAAGTGGGGGACAGTTGAACCCGGAGGCCTCCACCTCTGTTTAATGATGGACGGTTTCTTTTCACAAAGATGGCCTCCTTTACTCCTCTCTCAAACCATCGTTCCTCTCTATCAAGGATGTGAACATCTTCATCCCTGAAAGAGTGACCGCTGGCCTGGAGATGAGTGTAGACTGCAGAGTCCTGACCTGATGATGTTGATCTTCTGTGCTGGGCCATCCTTTTGGCCAGTGGCTGTTTAGTTTCCCCGATGTAAGACTGATCACAGCCCTCCTGACACTGAACAGCATACACAATATTACTCTGTTTGTGCCGGGGGACTGGATCTTTGGGATGAACCAGTCTTTGCCGTAATGTATTTTGGGGTTTAAAAGCCACTGGGTGGCTTGTATACCCCCCTCCCAGTGGCTTTTAAACCCCAAAATACATTACGGCAAAGACTGGTTCATCCCAAAGATCCAGTCCCCTGGCACAAACAGAGTAATATTGTGTATGCTGTTCAGTGTCAGGAGGGTGATCAGTCTTATATCGGGGAAACTAAACAGCCACTGGCCAAAAGGATGGTCCAGCACAGAAGATCAACATCATCAGGTCAGGACTCTGCAGTCTACACTCATCTCCAGGCCAGCGGCCACTCTTTCAGGGATGAAGATGTTCACATCCTTGATAGAGAGGAACGATGGTTTGAGAGAGGAGTAAAGGAGGCCATCTTTGTGAAAAGAAACCGTCCATCATTAAACAGAGGTGGAGGCCTCCGGGTTCAACTGTCCCCCACTTACAATGCTGTTATTGCTAGTATCACTCAGCCCTCTGTGAATAGCAAACAACCATCAGGGTGTTAACGATCCATCGTCAGGCTGATGGTCCTCCTTGCTCATGTGAGCAGCTGGTTTCAGGCTGTCATCAGCCAACTGGTTGATCCACTGTGGGAGGGTGCTATTTATAAGACTGAGCTGAATACAGCTTCTCAGACTGAGGAAGTCTTTCGGACGAAAGACGAAACGTTTCTACAGGTTTTTTTTTTTTTTTTGAATGTCCAGAGGACCAGACTTAGCTTTTTTAGATTTTTCTACCTGGATTATTGAGCATGCATCAGGGTGTCAAACCTAGGTTACCCCAACACACGCTGTTTCCCTTGTTCTTCGAGTACAAGTCTTAACCTCATGGACACTGTTATTACATGAACATTAGACTTTTCTGTCAGTTAAAAAGGAGTCAAATATGTTGACAAATACCTTCTTTACTGAGCTCCACGATTGCCTACAAAGTTAAGAGGATGGAGGATTTTGCGAGAGAGGAGCGCCTCTGAAATGCAACCCAGGCTGCCTTGAGCACCTTCTTCTTCTGGCTTTTCCCTTTTCAGGGGTCACCACAGCGAGTCCTCCTCCTCCACCTCACTCTGTCCTCTGCATCCTCTGTCCTCACTCCAACTACCTTCATGTCCTCTCTAACTGCATCCATATATCTCCTCTTCTTCTCCTCTTTGTGTGTGTGTGTGTGTGTGGGGGGGGGTGTTAATAAAAAAAAAAATTTAAAGTCATGGTCAGTTTTATGTCTGATGTTTGCATTACCGTAGTAGTTTTGAAGATACAAACCACTGTGTATTTACTAGACTGCTTTTGGTCCAGCTTGTGATTTGTACATCATGATGTTGGTACATAAATCTAAATTAAAGACTAATGTTGATGTAGAAAACTGGGTGATGTTAAAATGTAAAGATGTTAGAAGCCAACTATTTGTATTGCAGATTTAAAACAAATGTAGTTATATAAAGTGCTTCACATATTAAAAATAAAAAATAAATGGAGGGTTAGGGTAAAAAAAAAAAAACTACCGGTAACCATTGGTGTTTTACATGGTCTACCTACATGCAAAACCTGTATTTTCAGGCAGAGTATATCATTGATGGGGATTTTAAACCCCTGTTACCTTAATAAAAACCACACAAAGATAAACAAGAGAACAGTGTTAAATCAGACAAACAACCTTGCAAGGGGGAAGGGCTTTTAATGTCCTTTGAAACTTAGTTTTGGTCTCAAATACATTGTCCTGCACAATTCCAAATTGTACTGGACATGACAAGCTATTTAAACAAGAAGCAGGTGGAGTTTGACAAGCTCTGACGTCTTACAGATAAAACAAACAAGTCGTGTTTCTGATCCTACAAGAACATCTTATCCAGACATTGTCAAGGCTAGAAGACTGTCTTTTCTGTATCAGAGAAAAGCAAACAACATGTTTGTACTATCAAATATAAGTGTTAAAAGGGAACAGAGAATATTTGATATAAGTGAGCTGGGTTATAATTATTGGGTCAGAGTAATTAGTTTTAGATGATAAATATTGAACATCTCCATCATTTCATCCTCTTTATCATATATAAACTGATCATTATCAATCAGGTGAGCGGTGCGGAAAACAACCTCTGAGGCCGAATTTCTAATTAGAGGCAAAAACTCACACCACCGTCCCGTGCCCCCACAGTAACGCCCTGAACATGCAGAATCACCTTTTTTAGGATGGTTTGAGAGATTATAAAGTTTTGGAGAACTCTGTTGATTGTCATATTTCATGACTTATTTCAATGTTTGAGAGAAAGAAAGATTTTGAGGAGAATTTTGCAATGAGTATGGTCTCACTTTATGGCTTATGTCAAAAGTTTTAAAAGGAATAATATATTTAGCAGGGATTAGTCTAGTTACCCACAAAAACTAAGTTTTTCCAAAGAAATAGAACTTTTGAGAAGAAACATATATATATATATAAAGGAACTAATCTATTTGTGTTAAACAAATAAAAGAAATAAGCTATTTAATTGGTTTTAAAATAAAAAGAACCAATCTAATTTGTTTTAACCAAAGAACCAATCTAATTTGTTTTAACCAAAGAACCAATCTAATTTGTTTTAACCAAAAAAAGAAAAGAACCAATCTAATTTGTTGTGTTAAACAATTAAATGGAACTTATACACTTTCAAAGATGTGGGAAATAATTCTCAAACACACAACAAAATAGCCCTTTATGGGCACAAAAATAAAATAAGTTTGAAACTTCTTTGATATCAACTATTGCCCAGGAAAGTAAAAACAACCGGTTTGAACTTAAAAAATGAAATAGATCAACCATTCTTCTTCACAGCATCCATCCCTTTTTTCTTTTTTTGTTTTTGGTGTGGGAGGGTAATTTCAGTGTCTTTCCTGGGGAGGGAGTGCCCCGTTTTCAGAACACGTTCTTTCTGTTCCTTGGGGATTTGTTTGTGGCAGAAATTGTTGGGCACAAATCCATGTCATCTGGGGGGAGGGGGGGTTCTTTGTGTGTGGAATAAGTCCAGTTTTTCATTGTTGGGTCCAAGTCCATCTCATCTGGGGGGGGAAGTTCTTTGTGTGTGGAATAAGTCCAGTTTTTCATTGTTGGGTCCAAGTCCATCTCATCTGGGGGGGGGGAAGTTCTTTGTGTGTGGAATAAGTTCATTTCATCCTGGGGGGGGAGAAGAGTCTTTTTTTCTTCTGGGGGGGAGCTTTTGTTCAAGTCTTCCTCTTCTGTGAGTTTCTGTGCGAGTCTTTTTCTTCTTGGGTTTTTGTCAAAGTTCATTTTTGTTCTTTGGGGAGAGCTTTTTGTTCAAGTCTTTTCCTTCTTGGGTTTCAGTCAAAGTTCATTCTTTTCTTTGGGGAGAGCTTTTTGTTCAAGTCTTTTCCTTCTTGGGTTTCTGTCAAAGTTCATTCTTTTCTTTGGGGAAAGCTTTTTGTGCGCCTTGTGGGTGGAGGGCATCAGGCAGTTTGATGGCTTCAGTCTTGTCCAGCTGTCTGTTGTTTAGTCTATTCAGGCATGAATTGCGGGCACAGTAGCAGGTCGCAACCCTGAATTGTGTGTGGCATAGTGTAGTCAAGCCACAAAGTGGGGAGCTTTGCTCTGACCAGATCCATCTCAAAATCTGGCTCAGCGATCGTTCCAAACTTCCTTTTCAGGGGAGCACCGGTCACTCAGATGTAATAGCTGCTGCTCTTTCTCTCGAGAAGATGACGCGTCCTTTCCACCACCTGTTGGGGTCCCGTTCACCCTCGTTTTCAGCCGTCCCTAGCAGGACCTCGAGTCAAGGCGGGATTCACTGGCATCACTGGCAACTCCCCCTGAAGGAGTTCCGGAAACCTGTAGTCTTTTTGAGAGGAGAACTGGACACCAAAAAACTTGCAATTTGTCAAATAAAACTAAGGCCTTCAGATCCCATGAGCCATTTGTGGTCTGGGGAAGGTCAAACTGTGGGTAACTCCTTAGTGAGTCAAATCTGTTAACTTAAACTAAATTCTGTAATTGGCTATAATAATAATTGTTTCTTTAAACTTAAAATAAAATTCCATTCTTACTATCTAAAACATTTGTATTTAATGGCAAAAAACAACACAACAACAAATGATTTCATTCTTCAGTGAAAATGAGTAATCACTCACTCTGATTTGAGGTTATTTTAATTAGTAAGTTATTCTGAATTAGCATGATCATCAAAATGAGTAGCAGGAGACGGAGACGTTTTATACTCACCTAAAATACTTTACCTTTCTCATAGTCTGTGGAAAAAGTCTAAACATACATACAGACATAGACAGACATATACGTACAGACATACATACATATAGACATACATATATATATACATATAGACGGACATACATATAGACATGCATACATATATACATATAGAATTTACAATAAAAACTGTGGTTCATGTGCTCAAAATAAGTCCAGTCTATAGTCAGAGTCAGTCGTGTTTTAAAAATATAGAACCACCACATTTCAAAATCAACCTTTCAAATCAATCTTTTGAATAGATCCAAACCTCCAGGGCGTCCCCCATCTTTTTTCTCATTGGATCTGTTAAAAATAAATACCTGTTAATTAAACGACATATACCAAAGAAATGTGGTTTGTAGGTTTATCTGATTCATCCTACAGTACAACGTGCTTCTTAAATTATCCTTTAAATGGCTATGCTTTCGAATATAAAAATCTAAAAAGTTATTTTTTGTATAACTGATGAGCTAATCAATGAATGAATGAGCTGTTTCCCTTTATGAGCCATCATCAATATTATTAGTGATACATTCTTAATAATATGTTTTCGTTTCTGTTTTGTTTTTCCTCTCGTTTCACTGTCTGCTTGGCTTGTTTCTATCGTACAGAACCTTGGTTGGCCCGCGTCAGCCTAAGTGCTCTATAAATAAAGTGGTATGGTATAAATAATCTAAGATTTAAAGCATAAAGCTATAAAAATTGTTCTAAAAATGTCTTAATCAATTCCTTTGTGGAAAACCAGACCAACCAAAATGCATTCCCGTCAAGGACAATCCTTCCTTCAGCTCCACAAAACTTTTGCATGAATGTCTGTGGAGACACAAATTTAATCTGCAAAAGAAAATATAAACATTAACTTTTGTTTCAGGGTTATGAGCTGGGATCAGTATCTCTGTACCATCACGGAGTTACTGGAAGCGGAAAAAGAAGTCGTCAGACCCACATAGTACAATATAAACTACAAATTCTGTGGCCTTGCTCTAGCAGGCCATATCATGAGAATGTGTTACATTAAATAAAATTAAGCAGACTGCAGTTTTGAAACACGATACCAGGATTATTGACAGATCTTCACAGATCTATACGGGGGGCATGACCTTCAGCTGGACAGTTGGCGTGGTTGACTTCAAGACCTGTTCTCTTTGTCTTTCTGGAGAACCTGTTCAGCTCCCTCTTGTCACAGCATCCAGTGAGATCTTTGTTTCTGGGCGAGATCTTTGCTCCTGGGTGAGATCTTTGTTCATCATCGATCCATCACACCCGGACCGCATATACTGGTCATTTGTGTTTGATGACCGTGTTCTGACAGTTCTTTGTGAAAGTCTTTGTGGTGTCTTTTGTTCAGAGAAAAGTCCAGTGCACAGAATGTTCATTTTGAGCAGGGCAGCCTGGGAGTCCAGCCTTGGTGTTCTCGGTGAAGTCAGTGAGCCAGCTTCTGAACATGCCCTTAATATCAAATCTGATCCAATCCAATCAATAACCACAGTAGTTTGTGATTCAAAAATTCAGACGCTGCATGTGTGTTTGACATGGTCCTATCTTAATGTACTGTATGT
>JBBPBX010074456.1:0-17573 GCA_038048925.1 Garcialebias charrua
ATTATGGTAACACTCGGAGTTCCACAACAGTATTTCACCTTAAAGCTGCACTATGTAACTTTGTAGTGCAGTCTGTAACTTTTCTAACAATATATTTTTTAACATATTTCTTCACTCTGTCACTATTTACTGACGGACTGATGTTAGACAAAGTAATCTCTGAAAAAAAAACTATACTGTAATTGATTGAAAAAGGGGCAGATATAATAAGAATTTTTCTTCCTTCTGCTACCTTTCTTTTTTTAATATATATTTTGTATGTTATCGTTTATGGGATTATTTTGTATTGTATTTAAAAAATGAACAAATTTTATAAATAAAAATAAAAAATGAAATAAAATACTGTAGTCCCCTTGCTTCTCTATCAGGATTTATAAAAACACTAAAAACACAGAGTGACCCGCCGTTAACCAGCCAATAAAAACAGAGTTTGTAACCAGCCAATAAAAACAGAGCTTGAATTTGAATTTCAGCAGAGCAAGGGGGGCAGAGCCATATATGGCTCTGAGGGGGAGGGATCAGAATGCTTTGCCTGTTGAAAATATTTCTAAGTTCTGCCTCTACAGAAAGTTACACATAGCACCTTTAAGCAGGGAATTTGTTTCTTGCCAATCTTAAACAATGTTCAGTCAGGTCATCCAGACATTTTAATTTCTTTCTTTTTTTTCTGAGATGTTTCGTCCTTCATACGAAGAACTTCTTCAGTCCCAGGAGCCACAAACAAACTAGAGTCCCACAAGCAGCACACTCCCATAGTGGGAAAAAAAACGGTTTGATTGTGATAAGATGGTTTCTGGGGAACACCCTCTCCCCCGTCAACTCCTGTGAGGTATCAATGCCAAAATGATTCCAAATACCAAATGCCAAAGTAAAATAACAAAACCACCCAGCAGAACCAGCTCACAATGGGTGGCCATCTGCCTCCACAGAATGACCGGTCCAGGTGTATTTTCTATGGGAAGAAAGACAAAGAAACGTACGTTAAAATGAAAAATAATTACAAAAACGAACATGGAGAGGTATACAAAACTTTTTCCTGATTCTGCGAGGACAAAATTTATTGAGATAATCAGCTATGTTTATTTTGTGGGGGATAAAATAACTTGAAATTTGAGCAAATTTGGAGCTTTAGTGTCCTATCAGCCAAATCCCTAACTCATTTCCTCCATAAGATTATATGTTGCAGAAGTGGATGTCACAAAGACAAAGAGTGTCATTCGTTAACGTCCACTGGTGTATTCAGAGAACGGTCTGGCTGCAAAGAGTTTCCATCGTTTTGTTTCGTTCTGTCTCCATGTGACACCTTCTTCCACTATCTATCATGACTACCAACACTTCCTTAGTTAATGCATCACCACCGAGGTCCGGCTGTTTATTGTGTTAGTGTTAGAGTCATATTTCCTGTGTGGCACCTTGTGAAGATCTGGCAGAAGAAGAATCTAAACACTCTCCTCGTCTCTCTGACTCGCAGGAATCCCGTTCGTTTTCATGGTGGCGTGGATCATAAGTCGGATCAATTTGGAAGACACCAGGTGATGTTACAGCTCCTGGCCTGCAAACTGTTTGGTATCACTGTACAGTACATACTGTTTTGTTGTGGTACTTTGTGAGCAGTATAGCAAAAGTAAAATCTAGTGAAATTAAATTTCTAATTCTCAAAAGTTTTATTCAAGAAAAAAGTAAGTAAATTCTTAATAAATTCTTAATAAACCAAAAGTTCTGTTAGAAACTAAATCCATATCTGCTGCTTCCACAGGATTTAAGAGGTTCAGTATCAGTCAGATGATGCTGCTGATCAAATGATTTGATTAGCTGATCATCATCAGTGTGATCACCTTTATGGAAGCAGTGTGTGTTCAGCTTGCTGCTCTGGAGCAGACAGGTGTGTGTCAACAAATTGCCAGTGTAGAAATATATCAGCAATTACCTTAGAGGAGCAACAAAACATATAATATCCCAATGAGCTGATGTCCCAGTATATTAAACCTAGGTCAGACCATGCAATGCTCAGCGAAATCAAAAACAAACAGAAAATAAACAAGCTCCACCTCAGACTCTATAGATATCATTCAGGTCTCTCTTGTAAAATGAATCCCTGAGGCTCAATGGGACTAACCTGTATAAATAAAGGTTGACCTAATTTAGCAGTTAGATTAAAGTTTGTGATTGGATAATAAAAAACTGAGCAAATATTGCTTTTTTAAATTTTACAAGAGAAAAGCTGCTCTGAAAAGAAGATGGCAGCAAGACTAGTTGACAAAGTTTCATCTGAATGAATCAAACATTTTTAAACTACCGGTACGTCCTTTGAACAGATGAGACCAAAATAGAGATGGATAATAATAATAGCACATTAAAAACAACACAATAATAATAACACAATAATAATAACACATTAATAATAACACATTAATAATGACACAATAATAACACAATATAATAACACAATAATAATATTACAATTACAGTATAACACAAGGATAATAGCACAATAATAATAAAAACACAAAAATAATACAATAATAATAACACAGCAATAATACAACAATAATAACACAATAACAATAATACAATAATAATACAATGACAATATTACAATAATAGTAATAATACAATAATAATAACACAATAATAATACAATAATAATGCAATGATAATATTACTATAATAGTAATAATAATAATTAGGGATGTGGCCGATCCGATCTGGTATCAGTATCGGTATGTAATGATATGATGATATAACAGTTTAGCCACTTGGTGTCAGTATAACTCTTGGTTACATGGTGGTGTACAAAGGTATATAAGTGAAGAAGACTTGATTGTTGTCAGGTGTGACACAGCAGAATAAAGTGGTGTTCAAACAACATGCTGGACTCTCTTGGTGGTATTAAACGGAACACAACATGGTGTCAGGAGTAAAGTAACCAGATTGGATCACTAACAAATAAAGAACATGGATTCTTTGAAGCCACCAGAGAATTTGGAGCTGAGCGGCAATGTTGACAGCAGTTGGAGGAACTTCAAGCAACAGTTTCTGCTGTATGTGAAGGCCATGGGACTGGATGAGGAGCCAGACAGCAGAAAGGTAGCACTACTGCTGACAATAGCAGGTTCACAAGCCATTGAATTATACAACACGTTTGTTTTTGATAACGAAGACGACAAAGACAAGTTGGAGAATGTGCTTGATTGTTTTGATAGACACTGTTCGCCAAAAAAATGAAAAAAGAAACAAACGAGAGATATGTGTTCCGATCTTGTGAGCAGCATCAACATGTACCGTTTGATAGTTTTTTGACTGATCTGAAGCTGAAAGCTCAGACATGTAACTTTGGAACACTGAAAGACTCCATGATTCGTGATCAGATAGTGTTCGGCATGGCAGATAAGCAGATCAGAGAAAGGCTGTTGAGAGAAATGGAGCTTACCTCGGAAGGAGCTATAAAGATTTGCCAAGCTAGTGAACTCTCCCGGATGCACCTGAGGACCTTTAACAACGCACAAGAGAACCCGGCCAGCATCAGTGAATCTGTAGTGGGTGGTGCAATTTCCAGCAGAGGACAATATCGCAGAGGACAACAACCTGTGCAACGCATGGATGAAGAGATGTTCAACTGTAAGAGGTGTTCAACTGTAATGCCACGTCCTGACCAAACGCGTTTTCAACTGCAGGAGCATCCAGTTTACATGCAAAGTCAATGGGGGACGCGCCTCCAGCCGCGTCTTGGCGTCGGGCGTCACGTCACGTGCGTGTTGAGCGTGCTGGAAAGCGTTTTCCGTGCACGTGAACCCGCTTCAGCCTCCAAGCACGCGTTGATCATTGCTGAAGTTTTCGCCGTTCAAACGTTCAAACGCCGTTTTTGGTTGATCAGGGAGAGTCGGGGGGGAGGAGAGAGGGGGAGAGTCCCTATGTGACGCGGAAACGAGGGGATGGGTATTGCGCAACTATGTGACGTATTGTTTGTGGGACACAGAAAAAACCCGCGGAGTCATGGACTATGGAAGAGAAACTCATTGTAGCTGTGTGTTCGCGACAAGTCCTTCACGACCAGTCAAGTCTGCTCTCTACAGAGACTGGCGGAGTGCAGTGAGGAACTCGGTGTACCGGTAAGCTCCTCCCACACACCCCGCCGCCACACCGCCGCAGCTTCTCGTTCTGGTCAGGACACCACTGGGTCCAGTGCGTCCACTTGCGTGCGTGACGAGCCTTTTTGCCGTTGAAAAGCTGTTTGGTCAGGACGTGGCATAAGAGGTGTTCAACTGTAAGAGGTGTGGTTCTCGACACAAACTGAAACAATGTCCTGCGTATGACAAGCAATGTTCTTAGTGTGGGGGAAAAAAACATTTTGCCAAGTACTGTAGTGCTTTTCAAAAAGAAAAGGAAGGTCTGTTAATTTGGTTGAAGATACTGATTTGAGTGACACATTTTTTTATTGGTTTGGTTGACATTTAAACCACACAAATGTCTCTGTGCAGTCACTGTCATATCCTCAACAGGAGACACAAAAGGTGTCCCAGAATGTTTCCACAGAACCCTTTAAGGTGTATCTCATTTTTTCAAGATGAATATGACATCACTTCTTTTATCAGTTGTACATATGCTGGAGGGTGTGGGTCCTCACAACTGCACAAAACAAGTCTCCTGCCCAGAAGAGAGCCAAAAGCAGTCACAGCTGTCTATACTTGCTGAAGGCCGTGTCCACAGGGACCACCCTGAACAGTGAGACGAGTGATGATGGGCGCACAGTTTTGCCACATATCATAGAGAAGGTGTCAAAGATAGATTCCCTGAAGGTCCACAGTTTCATTTACAGAAATCTGTCAAAATGCACAGAGTATGTAACGTTAAAACTTTTTATTGAGGCAAGTAGACATGTAAAATGTTTTCTATGCTTTTGTTTTTTATTTTGAAAATGTATTTTCACGTGTTTGGTTGTGATGAGAAGCAAGAGTTAAATTCCGGAGTAGAAGGCTGATGGTGAAATCCCAGCTCTGACATTGTATGCTGGGCCAGACACAAAATTCCCTATAGCCCACAAATCGGCTGTAAAAGCTTTGAGTGGTCAACATGACAAAACTGTTTGAAACTGCAGCCAGGTTTAACTTGTGGCAGACTAAAGAAAAAACAAACTGTATGTTTTTTTACTCACAGCTGTTGGGAGATCAACGACAACCCTGTTCCTGACAGACTCATCAACTGGCCCATCATGGCCTCCATCATTGTGAGTTAGTCCATATGTTGCAATATTGATAAGTCACATTCTTTTTGAGTTATTTGTTGCTTTGTAACCTTTAATTAGAATACATATAAATAACCTGTGCTTCCTTTTCTAATAACTGATGTAAATAAATCAGATCTGTTCTTTCATACTAAATCTTTTAATGTGGGCTATTTTTTTATGTAATGTTTGATAGTTAGGGCTTCGCACAGTGCTCACAAATCAAAATGACAGAAATGCTAATAATAAAGATGCAACATTTTTGTAATAAATATTAACCAAGACAAATTTGCAGTAACTCGATTTTTTCAGATTTGAGCTTAGATATAATGTGGAGCAACTGAGATTTATCTGACTGCAACATCTGCTGCATCAAGACTACATGATGCTATTGTTTAACTTTAGATTATCTTAGTTTAAAATGGTGACAAAGGCGTACGGGCATACAGTATATCTCATTAAAAATACCAGCACCAAATTGTTTAGAGAGAAAAAAATAATTGTGTCAAGTTCAATTGAGTTAAAGTTTGAGCTCGAGTCATGATGACTTTAGATTTTCTATTTTATTTAATACTTGAAGTTGACTTTGTCTAATGTGTCAAGGATTTTATGTTTAGAACATGTAATGCTGCTGCTCGTTCAGTGAAAGATCTCAGTGTCTTGTCATTCTGATAAATAGGCTTTTATTCACTGTGAAAATAACTAAAGACTAACAAAACACGTATGTGACAAATTGTTTTTTTTTTTTCAGCCATTAAATAAAAACCTGCCTGCAGCTGGTGATCAGTCAGAAGAAGCTGTCATAGTTCTTCTTTCCTGATGTCACAGAGCTAAACGGTGTTTAATCCCTGTTTCTGTGTTAATGAAGGGTTTCTATTAGGTTGCTTAAATACACAGATGGCTGTTCTGCACATTTTAAATGTACATTAAAATAAAATGTTCCTTTATAACCTTCAATTAACATTTAATTAGCATTTAATTCAATGAACAGATTGGGTCTGTAATTTTCACTAATTGCAGATTAAAGTAAAGCTGAGATTGTTTGTCAGCTCATGTTAAAATGTTAATTTACAGTTTAATGATAATAATCCTCTGAACTTATCATTATTTCTTACCACTGAACGAGAAAAGGAGGGTGATAATGATGCAGTCAGCCCTCCTCATCTTTAGAAAAATATCACCCGAACTACAAAACCAATTTGAATTAAATTATGAAAGTAATCAGTAGGTGAACATACAACTAATGACCTTTTGGAGCAGTACAGTTTAAGATGTCTGCCACAGACTAAGTATGTAACAGTCATTTTTAACACAGTGTAAGTGTTATGACATATGTGAGAGATGGTGCATTAAGTTGTTTTCAAGTTTGGACTAAAACAGCTTCATTATTTCTCAGCACAAGAAGACGTAAAGTTAAAATACAAAATGCATTCCATCAAGACAATGTTTGTTTGTGTGAAAGGGTAAGATAAAATCAACAATATATCTGAATCATCCTTGGCCTTCCCTCCCTCTTGTGTCTTCTTTGTCTTTAAGATCAATTTCATCCTGTTTGTCTGCATCATTCGTATCCTGGTGCAGAAATTGCACTGCTCCGATGTTGGAGGAAACGACCAGTCACAGTACAGGTACAGAGAGAAATCAACCAATCACAATGTCATTTCAATTCAGTTCATTTATATTGCGCCAAGTCACAATCGAAGTCATCTCAGGGCACTGAACACAAACATTCATACATACAAAATAATAAGTTTTATCTGAGGAGCAGACTGCTTTGAGTTTAACTCCATCAGAAAACTCTAATCTTGAGCAAGCATGAAGGCGACAGTGGAATGAAATATCTCCCTCGTGAGGAAGAAACCGTTAGCAGAACCAGGCTCAGGACAAGTGGTCATCTGCTCCAACCAGCTGGGTTTCGTTGGAACAGATACACAATGGCAGGTCGAGAATCACATGTTGAGATAGAAATGCTGTATATTATCAAATGAAAACAGTTCAATTTTAGCAGATAATTTAAGGACATGAGGTCATTTTGTCCTCTAGTAGTCTAAACCTATAGCAGCAGAACGATTCAAGGATTCAAGGATTCAAGGTCCTTTATTTGTCATTCGTACCACATGTGGTGGAACAAAATTATGTACACAGGGTCCCAGTTACATCCAACAATGAAATGTAAAAGATAAACAGTAGCCTACTAAGATCTAAGATATGAACTAAGAAAAACATCAACTAAATAATACACTAAGCACCAGTAGCATAAACACAATAAAAACAATACGTTGAACAGCAGCACGAACATGAGTCTGTGTGAGCAGTTGAGCATGAATGAACACAGCAACATGAAACAGATCAGCAGCAACATGAAACAGATCAGCAGCAACATGAAACAGATCAGCAGCAACATGAAACAGATCAGCAGCAACATGAAACAGATCAGCAGCAACATGAAACAGATCAGCAGCAACATGAAACAGATCAGCAGCAACATGAAACAGATCAGCAGCAACATGAAACAGATCAGCAGCAACATGAAACAGATCAGCAGCAACATGAAACAGATCAGCAGCAACATGAAACAGATCAGCAGCAACATGAAACAGATCAGCAGCAACATGAAACAGATCAGCAGCAACATGAAACAGATCAGCAGCAACATGAAACAGATCAGCAGCAACATGAAACAGATCAGCAGCAACATGAAACAGATCAGCAGCAACATGAAACAGATCAGCAGCAACATGAAACAGATCAGCAGCAACATGAAACAGATCAGCAGCAACATGAAACAGATCAGCAGCAACATGAAACAGATCAGCAGCAACATGAAACAGATCAGCAGCAACATGAAACAGATCAGCAGCAACATGAAACAGATCAGCAGCAACATGAAACAGATCAGCAGCAACATGAAACAGATCAGCAGCAACATGAAACAGATCAGCAGCAACATGAAACAGATCAGCAGCAACATGAAACAGATCAGCAGCAACATGAAACAGATCAGCAGCAACATGAAACAGATCAGCAGCAACATGAAACAGATCAGCAGCAACATGATGTGATATTTCACAGTGATTATTCTGGTTATTTATTCATGAGTCTAACAGCCTCAGGGTAGAAGCTGTTCCTCAGTCTAGTGGTTCTACACTTGATGCTCCTCAACCTCCTTCCTGAGGGGAGTGGGGCAAAAAGTGTGTGTGCTGGGTGAGTGGGGTCCTTCATGATGCAGGTGGCTCTCTTCCTGCATCTGGAGGTGTAAATGTCTGTGATGGTGGGGAGACTGACTCCAACATCTTCTGTGCAGCCTTCACCACTCTCTGTAGAGCTTTTCTTTCTGCAGCTGTGCAGCCTCCATGCCACACGTTGATGCTGGAGCACAGGATGCTCTCCACTGCACACCTGTAGAAGGAGGTGAGGACTGAGCTTCTCAGACCAGCTCGTCTCAGCCGTCTGAGGAAGTAGAGTCTCTGATGACCTTTCTTGATCAGGCTGGTGGTGTTGTTGCTCCAGCTGAGGTTATCATTCAGGTGTACACCCAAGTACTTGTAGCTGGAGACCAGTTCCACTGCAGATCCCCCTATATTCACGGGGAGGGGGTGGGGGTTGTTCCTTCTGAAGTCCACAATCATCTCCTTTGTCTTCTTCACCTTCATGTGAAGGTTATTCTTCCTGTACCAGCTCTCCAAGTGTTCCACCTCCTGCCTGTAGCTGGACTCATTGATGTTTGTGATGCATCCACCACAGCTGTATCATCTGCAAACTTTACAATGTGACAGCCTGAATGGGTAGGTGCACAGTCATACGTGAGCAGAGTGAACAGGAGAGGGCTCAACACACATCCCTGGGTGGAGCCTGTGCTGAGGGTTATGGTGGAGGAGGAGAAGTGGTGGATACTCACTGACTGTGGTCTGTTGAAGTCTAAAACCCAGTTACAAATGGAGGGGCTTAGTCCTAGGCCCCGTTTACATTGCAGGCAAATCTGACCCAAATCTGATTTTTTTGCCTCATCTGACCCATATCTGAAATTTTAATGACAGTCTGAACGCACCAAATCCGATTTTTTCAAATGTGACCCAGGCCGTTTCAGTATGTGGTTTTAAATCAGATATATATCTGATGTTTTCAAAGTGACTGCAGTGTGAACGCTCATGTGACTTACATCTGACTTTTTCAGAACACGTGCGGCTCATTTAATTGAGCCCGCACGTGTTTCTACAGACAGAGGGGACACGCAGCTCAGAGCGGGGTGGGGGCTAGCGGGGGGACAAGCTCTCTGTAGCTCAGAGCGAGGTGGGGGCTAGCGGGGGGACAGCTCTCTGTACTTGCAGCGACGCACACACCACTCGCTTTGCTTTCTTCTCAGTTTTTGCCTTTCATCTTTGGATGCAGCTCTCCCCGATTGGAGAACAACTTCAAAATTAGGAACACACACTGAAAACTGTTGCGCGCGTCCATGTTTACTTCCTGAAACACAGGGTGCTGCGTCAGGACAAAAACAAGCGACCAGCCCCATGAAAAGAAGCCCAAACAAGCAACTCGCAGCCTGCGTGTCATGTCACGCAGGCTGAGACATGAGCCGCAGCGCGCAGCGCGGATCCAAAAGAGAAATGGAGCAGAACACAGCTGAAGCTCAATTTTTAATATTTCATCACATCTACAGCTGCACTGATCAGCGCGCTATGTTTTCTTCTGCGCATGCGGGTCACTTCTGCAACGTAGAGCGTTCACACTGGAGTCATGCCAGGTCTGATGCAGGTCGCATTTAAAATGTAGTGTGAACGTTCACACCAAAAGATCTGATTTTTTTTTTTAAATCGGAATTGAGCATTAAGACCTGCAGTGTGAACGTAGCCTTGTGTGTAGTTTGTCCATCAGATTTTGGGGGATCATGGTGTTGAAGGCAGATGTGAAGTCCACAAAGAGAAGACGGTCTTAGGAGTTATTCTGCTCCAGGTGAGTGAGAGCAGTGGGGACCAAAGAGGAGATGGCGTCTTTTGTTTCTCGGTTCTCACAGTATGCATACTGGTGAGGGTCCTCCTTGATGTTAATGGTTGTTTTGATGTGGGTCATGACCAGTTTTTTGAAACATTTAGCGACTATCGGGGTGAGGGCTACTGGCTGGTAGTCATTCAGACCAGTCACTGCAGAGCTCTTTGGGACTGGGATGATGATGATTATGATAACAAGCCAACCCTAACTATAGGATTTATCAAAAAGGAAAGTCTTAATCCCAGTCTTAAAACTGGACAATGTGTCAGTCTTACCAACAGAAACTGGAAGTTGGTTCCACAAGAGAGGAGCCTGGTCACTGAAATATCTTCCTCCCATTCTGCTTTTAGAAACTCTAGGAACCACAAGATAGCATGCAGTCTGAGAGCGAAATGCTCTGTTAGGAAACTATGGAACAATAAGATCACAATCACAGTACAAGTACACTGAGTATTTGAATGTAAACAATAAAAAAAAAACAGCCCAATTTTCTGGCTTTTAACTTTTTTTTTTTAATGTTTAATATACTCTTAAATGCAAAGTTGATTTGATTGTGGCAATCTCTGAAAAGTGAGCAGCCGAAAATCAAAGTAAAACATTTTTGTTTGGTGTAACAGATGAATTTGGGCCTTAGATTATTGCTTGTGTAATTTTTTGTGTTTAAACTTCAGGCGGCTGGCAAAATCCACCCTCCTGCTGATCCCTTTGTTTGGGGTGAACTATGTGGTGTTTTTCTACCTGATGGAGCCGGCAGAGAAAACCTTGAAGAAAGTCAAGATCTTCTTTGACCTCGGCCTCGGATCCTTCCAGGTGAGGTGTTTTAGGACTCACAAATAATTGTTAGCAAATTTTTCTAAGCCACTAGAGCTTTTAAATAGCCGTAAAAACAGATTATGGTGAATAATAATTAAAAAGTGTTCCTTGCAAATCGTAACTGGAATATACAGTCAACACACTAAATGAGATTGCACGTACTAGGCACAAAATCAATGAAATGTAAGTTTAATGAGAATTATTTTTTTTAATTAGCTGAGACGTGTTTTAGAATGTAAATGTATATTGATCTTGAAGAATGAAAAATATATATTTTATCAAATTTATAAAAGCAAAACAAACCATACTGACAGGTTAATAATTGCCTGCCCAAATAGATTTACTCCCTAAACAAATTGTGCCATCTTGAAACAACTCCAGACTTTAAAGTTTTAAAACATTTAATTCAAGCTTTAATAGTTAAACCTTTATTTAACTGTGTGTTCTGTATTGAGACGTTGGTGGAAAGGTTAAGGTTAGGGTTAGGGTTAGCATTGAAACAGCATTTACATGAACCACATTAGATGGTGTTAAATTAAAGTTCATTGAAGATTAAAACAATCCACTTTGGTCTGTTTCATGTTTATGTTTATGTTTATTAAATTTGTTCATTTTTAAACAAAAAACACAATACAAAACAATCCCATAATGATAATGTACAAAATATAAAAAAGAAAGGTTGCAGAAAGAAGAAAAAAATCTTATTATATCTGCCCCTTTTTTCAAATAATCAGTTCAAACAATAATAATCTTCCAGTAACAGAACACAATGAATAACTCTTTCTAATTTTGTAACTAATACAATATACATTACAATACTTCATATATATTTTTTAACAATTTAGTTTTGGTCATTTTCTTAAATGTACACATTGACTTGGCATTTTTAACTTCATTCTCCAAACCATTCCATAATCTAATTCCCTGGATTGAGGTAGAACGTCCCTTCAAACTAGTTCTGAATTGTGGTTTTACAAACATCTCTGTCCCCTTAAGATTATAACAACTTTGTCTTTTAACAAAATGCATTTGGATATTTAAAGGTAATGCGTTATTCTGAGCCCTATACATAACTGATAAAACATTATAATCTACCAAATCATGGAACTTCAATAACTTCAGTTGATAAAATAATGTACTAGATGGATGACAGTATTGTTTTCTAGTGATAATTCTTACAGCTCTTTTCTGTAAAACATAAATAGACTTTGTTTTACACGTTTTCCCCCAAACATCAATACAATAAATTAAGTGTGGAACAATGATTGTGTTATACAATAAATACAGAGCTTTATCATTCAATAAGTCTCTGACTTTGTACAGTACTGCAATAGATTTAGCTATTTTTATTCTTACAGAATTTATGTGTTGTTTCCATGTCAGTTTGTCATCAATGATAACACCCAAAAACTTCACCTCACTCACTCTACAAATCTCAACACCCTCAATTTTGAATGGAACATCAACAATTTTCTTTTTATTACTGAATATCATGTAATTGTTTTTTTCTAGATTTAATGATCATTTATTGAGTTTAAACCAAGTTTGTATTTTGACAAATTCTGTCTTTATCAATTGCAACATTTGTTCTATATCTTTACCTAAACAAAAAAATGTGGTATCATCAGCAAAGAAATACACATTTAAGGAGTCCTGACACATTTACCAAGTCATTCACATATAAAATAAATAGCTTTGTTCCAAGTACAGAGCCTTGTGGAACTCCACATGTGATATTACAGAGGTCAGATCTTACATCATTTATCTGTACAAACTGTTTCCTATCTTTCAAATAGCTAGATACCCACTGTAATGCTGGTCCTCTAATACCATATTTGTTCAATTTTTCAAGGAGAATGGTGTGATCAATAGTATTGAATGCTTTTTTTAAATCAACAAAAATACTGACACAATATTGTTTTTGATCGACAGCAGTAGTTATTTGTTCCATTAATTCCATGAGAGCCATTGATGTAGAGTTTTTTGCTCTAAACCCATACTGACTGTTGCTTAGAATATTTTGTTTATCTATAAATTGATCTAGTCTGTTCACAAATAGTTTTTCTATAATTTTTGAGAACTGTGGTAACAAGGACATTGGTCTATAATTGTTGAACATACATTCATCACCATTTTTAAAAAGAGGAACTACCTTAGCTACTTTCATATTATCTGGGAATTTTCCTGTTTTAAAGCTTAATGTTTTTCTTCCAGGGTCTGATTGTGGCCGTACTTTACTGTTTCCTCAACAGTGAGGTGAGCGTTTCTGAGCATAGCAATATTTTACTAATGACTTAGCCATACATCTGACATAACTTTTTCTTTCTGCACTTTAAGGTTCAGAGTGAGCTGAGGAGGACTTGGAGGAGTTTAACTCTGAAACGCTGTGTAGGACAAGATTGCAGACTTCACGCCAAGTCCGTGAACCAAAACGGAGCCAAAACCTCAACACAATTTCACAGAAACGTCCGAGCCCAGTCCATCCTACAGACTGAAACCAGCATGTTGTAACTGCAGAACAAAAGACGAATACTGTTCCCACAGAAGGCAACATATGACGGTTACCTTTGTTAGAACTGAAATGTGACCAAAGTGCCACTAATGTCTAACTAAGAGGAAAAGATGTGATGAACTGTTAATTGTTGCCAGACATTTGTCTGATTATCCAACTTTTCTGGGAGTAATAATGTCAATTAATGGTATCATACTGTTGAAGTAAACTACCTGGGGCCTCATGTATGAATGTTGCATGAGCACTATAGTAGCATACACCAGGTTCCAATCAACACATCTGGATGTAAAACAGAAATGGTTGCATGAAAGGGAGCATAAAAACGCAAACTTTTGACCCTTTGTGAGAATGGTCAGTCATTCTGTCTTAATCCTGAGCTGAACTGGGCCCATTAGAGATGGGAAGTAGAAGGAACTGTGCCATGCCATGCCAACTTTAACAGGATGGCCTCAGTTTTATGTTGCCCAGATAGATCAATTCCCCTACAGCTAAAGCACTCATCAGATGCATAGCAACACATTTCTTGACATTGAGTATTTAATAAGCAAGTCTTTAAATCCTACCAAGCCTCTGAGTGTGTTTACAGAAAACAAGTTGTTAAACTCAAATGTCTCAGAATCAATCCAATTGGGGTTACCACAGGGACTACGTAGCAAAACCCCAAGTCACACCATAATATCACCTCGCAACTCGCCCAACTAGCAGCCGAGGTTGGGTCATGCTTCACAAGGAAACTTGCATTCATGGTTGTCCACCTCCGTTGCAGAATGGCTATTGTTACTGAGCTGGTAATTTTTGAAATCTAGGAATAGGATTCCAGGATGTTGTTTATAATCAAAGCTAAGTAAACCTTCAAATACCTCCCATTATTGTTGGAATTGAACAAAGTCTCTCTAGTCCATGAACACAAAGGGATGAAATGATCCAGTATTTTGCGTTTTATGCTTTGCTTTAATTAATGATTTGCAAGGGGAACAGTATCAAGCAAAATCCAATACAATGATTACATATGATAGTAAAATGTGTTAAGTAAATAAAGAAAGTCTTAATTGTTGAGGTAGAGTCCAAAGAGACAAGTAGTTCGACTGATGGGTTGTTTCCTTGCTCCAATGAGCTGTGGCTGGGAGCTTTGGGTTCTGGCTCCTAATGCCACGTCCTGACCAAACGCGTTTTCAACTGCAGGAGCGTCCAGTTTACAACAAAGTCAATGGGGGACGCGCCTCCAGCCGCATCTTGGCGTCACGTCACGTGCGTGTTGAGCGTGCTGGAAAGCGTTTTCCGTGCACGTGAACCCGCTCAGCCTCCAAAGCACGCGTTGATCATTGCTGAAGTTTTCGCCGTTCAAACGCTGTTCAACTCTCTTGATCAGGGAGAGTCGGGGAAGAAGAGAGGGGGAGAGTCCCTATGTGACGCGGAAACGAGGGGACGGGGGTATTGCGCAACTATGTGACGTATTGTTTGTGGGACACAGAAAAAACCCGCGAAGTCGTGTACTATGGAAGTGAAACTCATTGTAGCTGTGTGTTCGCGACAAGAAATAAAAAGCTCCTCGCCTGCGGAGTGCAGTGAGGACTCGGTATACCGGTAAGCTCCTCCCACACCCCCGCCGCCACAACGGCGCAGCTTCTCGCTCTGGTCAGGACACCACTGGGTCCAGTGCGTCCACTTGCGTGCGTGACGAGCCTTTTTGCCATTGAAAAGCTGTTTGGTTAGGACGTGGCATAAGAGCTGTCGAAGAGAAGCCTTCCTTCCTGCTAGAGCAGGGCCACACCCTGGAGCCCCAGGGCCATGTCAAAACTTTGGAGACCCTAATGCTCCCTTACTCAACAATAAAATATGTTTACCCAACTAAATGTACCTTAATAGATACAACTCTCAGTTAATACATTGCATTAATGAGCAGATGACCCCAAGGTGTTGAAGGAATGATCCTAACTTCCTTGTAGTTGGATGTGCAGTTGCTGGTATCTGATATAAATTTGTAAAAGAGCGATATTAGGAAGTGTCCCTTACTAGCATGCTATCCTTAGACACCGACGACTTCTTGCTTTGGAAGGTAAGGAATAAAATTGCTTCACCTTTGGTTAGGGGAAGGAATCACCTCAAGCTCAAACAGCTATTTCTAATCTTGAAGACTTAGTCGGCTCCTATCTGGGCTGAAAAATAAAAATAACCCTCTATTTCGGTCAAGAGAAGTTTTTTTCAGATCGTCCAAATCTTCAGCAGCTGTGAGCAATCTAAATGTTGTCTTGTCTCATTGACTCCTGGTCCTTCTTCAGCCTTGTCTTTTGGGTTCAGCCAGTATTTATAGACCAGGAACATGTTTGAACCTGTCTTCCTAATGCTAGCCTCTCTGGGCCTCCAATTGGCTCCTGTTATCATACATATAAAAAAAGGGGCATTACCCTTATCTTTGGGCATGTGTGTCACATTTTTACTCTGCAGTTCTGCGTGAGATGAGACACCGCCCTTACCGTTGGACTCGTCAAGTTTTTTCTCTGCACTTCTGTTTAAGTTAGGATCACAGAGGTATCTGCTCATTAATCATACATATCACATCTCTTATAATGAAAAACAATATAGCTCTATATAGATGAGCATGCATCAGGGAATATAGATCAACATTACAGTTTATTTCTTGTACTGTGATACAAGTATAGTTACAACTTGACTATATTCTTTTTAAATAAATTCACAGTTAAATCAATTAATTCTCAAACAGATTGAAGAAGTCTTTCGGACGAAAGACAAAATGTTTCTACAGTTTTTTTTTTACATTGTTTTGTTTTGTTTTTTGAATGTCCAGAGGACCAGACTTAGCTTTTTAGCTTTTTAGCTTTTTCTACCTGGATTATTGAGCATGCATCAGGGTAATTCTCAAACACACATGAGTCTCCTATATAATGCTTTTTAAAACGAAGTATTAATTTTTAAGAAATATCTCTCCACAGTTAAACTCTTTTTCATCTCTCACGCTTGTTCCTTATGAGCAGAAGATGGAGAAACTGACGTGTGTGTCTGATTTCAGACAAGGTCGAAGTTCAGTGTGCTTGCTGGAATAACAGGTTCCCTTGTACTGTGATACATGAATAGTTACAACTCATTGACCATCCTTTTAAATAAACTTACACTTAAATCAACTAACTCTCAAACACACATATAAATCTCCTACATAATGCTCCTTAAAAAGATAAGTATTAACCTTTAAAACTATAAGTATTAATTTTTTGAGAATCTCTCCACAGTCAAACTCCTCTTTCTCCTCTCATGCTCGTTTATCATGAGCAGAAGAGAAACCGACATGTGTATCTGATTTCAGACATGGTCAAAGTGCAATGAGCTTTTTCCATGAAGAGGGTCGCCTCTTTGGTTGTTGTGAGCTTGGAAAAGGAGAAGCCGATGTGTGTATCTGGTTTCAGATATGGTCGAAGTTCAGTGAGCTTACAGGAGTGACAAGTTCTTTGCGGGACCGCATGTGTGCATGAGCCCTTAGGAGCCTGACGCTTGGAGGCCCACAAACATGTATTCGTGGGCTCTCATGATCACAAGGCTGATTCCATTCTAGGGTCGCCTCTCTTGACAAATGTAAAGCTGGAAATGCCTTAGCCTTAGAAGTGCGGCACCAGCAGATCAGTGCCTTCCAGTTGGATAATTATTCTATTTAAAATAATACTGTGTAATTCATGTACAATATACAGTGTCTAACATTACTGGATGAGATGCATCAACAGCTGTCTTTCACCTCACTTCTATCTTTATGTTTGACCATTTAGTCTCTGTTGATGTTCTGTGGGTGTGTGCTGCTCTGAAAACCATCTTCACACAATCACTCCTCCGTGCATTGGTTCCAAAAATCTTTTTACACCCACAACTTTATTTAGCTTTGTAAATATTTTTACATGTAGACATCATTTTATGTTGGGCCAAGAAGAGACTCAGTCATGGAGGGAAGCAAATTACATTTACTCGTGTTATGTATTTAACAGTGGTGGGCACTGCTACTTTAATCAGCAAACAGCTAATAGCAGAACAAACTTT
>JBBPBX010074458.1:4188-17573 GCA_038048925.1 Garcialebias charrua
CCCACACACACACACACACACACACATACACACACACACTGCAGTAAAAGCCCCGAGTCCCTGGTCTTATAGACGAACAGTTCAAACCTTCAGCTTGTAAGTCTCAGACTAACAACCAGAAATCCACACATTCAAATACACAAACTTTGCTGACAAGTGAGATGAAACAATAAGTTAATAATACATTAAAGTGTCACTGACACGATTTTTTAACTATGCATAAAATTGCTCTACATATACATCTTGTATCATTCAACTATGTTCGTTTTGCAAACAAACTGATAAATCGATTTAATTTTGCTTTAAAAGTGATTTTAAACTTTGTGCCCTGTTTATTCACGGGAAATCCAATTACACACGAATGCAACATCTGTGACGTAGTCTTGGGCAGAGGGCTCTGGTCTCTTTAATAGCGGACAATTTAAAACGCGACAAATTTATCAATCTATGTGAAGATTTGAGCTATTTGTCTTCATTTTGGGAAGCAGAAAATAGTTTGGGTGATGGAACAAGAAACAACAGGATCTAATTTAGGTCTGATGCTGTATCAGACTTACCTTCAGGTGGAGCGAGGGGGGGCTCCGAGGGGTGCAGCTTTGTTGCATTCTTGACGAAGTATTTCATCTTTTGGGAAAGTGAAAAGGCTCACTTGTTCACTGATGATATTAGAACACCCAAATGCGACACAACGTAACGCATTTTTCAAGTAAAAAAAAAAAACGCGATCTGCAGGCGAGCTGCAGACACACCCAGACTGCCTCTGCCCGATTTTACGTCACAGATGGTGCATTCGCATGTAATCGGATTTCCCGTGAATAAACACGGCGCAAAGTTTAAAATCACTTTTAAAGCAAAATTAAATTGATTTATCATTTTGTTTGCAAAAACGAACATAGTTGAATGATACAAGATATATATGTAGAGCAATTTTATGCATAGTTAAAAAAAAATCATGTCAGTGGCGCTTTAATAACGTGCTATGTGTTGTCATCATCCTGTGTTCCCACACAAAGACAAATTTGGCTCTCTGCATTCAACCCATCGCACCTGGGATACACCCAGGTGGAGCAGTGGGCAGCTATGTAAGCGCCCCGGAACAATTCGGGATTGGGTGTCCTGCTCAGAGACACCACAATATGTGCAGTGACTGGGGATTGAACCCAGGACCTTCAGGTCCCGAGTCGGCTGCCCTGCCCCCAACCATCTCTGCCCCTTAAGTTAATTATTTTATTCGTTCATACGTAGTATTTATCACAAAAAATGCTTTATCAACCATCAAGGTCATCTGAAGACCCTCCACGTGCTCTTTGCTAACACGCCTGATTCAAATGACCTGCATGTTGGTAAGGCTCGCACACACTCGGACGGACATCAGTCCACGTGGAAACTGTGCACACTGTCCACAGGAGGTTGAGACTTCATACTCGAGCGTCAGAGTTTCTTTATTTGTCGTTCGTACCACCTGTGGTACATGTGGTGGAACAAAATTGTGTACACAGGGTCCCAGTTACATCCAACAATAAAATGTAAAAGAAAAACAATAATAACATCTAAGGTGAAGTTTTGGGGTGTAATTGTTGATGAGAGATTGTCGTGGAAACAGCATATAAATTCTGTTAAAACTAGGTTATCTAAATTTATTGCTGTATTGTATAAACTAAAGGACTTGTTAAATGATAGTGCTCTTTAGGCACTGAATGAACTATATCTGCACATCAGTGAGCAACAAACAGCCCACCCTGATGCTTTTCTCATCACGGCTGGTGATTTCAACCATGCAGATTTAAAGAGTGTATTACCAAAAACATACAGAAACATAAACTTTGCAACAAGAGGAAACCACACCCTGGACCAGGTTTACACCACCATGAAAAATTCCTACAGAGCTGTCCCCCTCCCCCACATTGGTGCTTCGGACCATATCTGTGTCATGCTAAAGCCAGCATACAGGCCACTGGTGAAAGTCACAAAACCAGTCCGCAAACAGATACGAGTGTGGCCAGAGGGGTCTTCAGAGGCACTCCAGGACTGTTTTGACACCACAGATTGGAGTATGTTCAAAGAAGCTGCTACCACAAACAACACCACATGTCTCCAGGAGTACTCAGACACTGTATGTTCATACATCACCAAGTGCATTGATGATGTAACCAACCTTAAAACCATCACTGTTCGGGCTAACCAGAAGCCATGGCTGACAGCTGAGGTTCACAGACTCATGAAAGCCAGGAATGCTGCCTTCAAAGCGGGAGATCAGGTGGGCCTGAGGGCAGCCAGAAACAACCTGGACCGGGGCATCAGAAAGGCAAAGAGGCAGTATTCTGGGAAAATAGCTCACCGTTTCAAGGACAGCAGGGATACACGCAGTCTGTGGCAGGGAATACAGACCATCACAAACTACAAACCACCCCCCCAGACCTGTGACAGCTCAGCCTCTGCGCTGAATGAACTGAATGAGTTCTTTGCTCGGTTCGAGGCAAGTAACAGCACACCAGCACATAAACTCCCCCCCTCTCCTGATGGCCAGGTGCTGACGCTGTCCTCAGACAGCGTAAGGCGATCATTCATCAAGATTAACGCCCGGAAGGCCTCTGGTCCTGACAACATACCTGGTCGTGTGCTGAAGGACTGTGCAGGGGAACTCGCAGCGGTCTTCACGGACATCTTTAACATCTCACTGAGCCAGGCCATCGTCCCCACCTGTTTCAAAGCCACCACCATCATCCCTGTCCCAAAGAAGGCAACGCCCGCATGCCTCAATGACTATCGCCCAGTAGCACTCACCCCCATCCTGATGAAGTGCTTTGAACGGCTAGTCATGAAAAGCATCACATCTGTCCTCCCTGACTCCCTGGATCCCTTCCAATTTGCATACCGACCTAATCGCTCAACCGACGATGCCATCTCCTCTGCCCTTCACACAGCTCTCACACATCTGGACACGAAGGACTCCTATGTTAGAATGTTGTTCATCGACTTCAGCTCGGCATTCAACACCATCATCCCCCAACAGCTCATCCTTAAACTGGACAGTCTGGGGCTGAATACCTCAATGTGTAACTGGCTGCTAGACTTCCTGACTGGGAGACCACAGACAGTACGAGTCGGGAGTAACACATCTAGCACCATCACATTGAACACAGGGGCCCCACAAGGATGTGTACTGAGCCCCCTTCTATTCACCCTGCTAACACACGACTGCACACCATCATACAGCTCCAACCACTTCATCAAGTTTGCGGACGACACAACAGTGGTGGGTCTCATCAGCAACAACGATGAGACGGACTACAGGAACGAGGTGAGCCGCCTGGCCTTGTGGTGCGGACACAACAATCTCACTCTCAACGTGGAGAAGACAAAGGAGATTGTTGTGGACTTCAGGAAGAGGGATGCCCAACATGCCCCTCTGACCATCAACAGCACCGCAGTGGAGAGAGTAGACAGCACCAAGTTCCTGGGAGTGCACGTCTCAAAGGACCTGTCCTGGAGCAGGAACACTGCAGCACTGGCAAAGAAGGCTCACCAGCGTCTCTACTTTCTCCGCAAGCTGAAAAGGGCTGGAGCTTCAACCCCCATCATGAGCACCTTCTACAGAGGTGCCATAGAAAGTGTCCTGACCAGCTGCATCACTGTGTGGTTTGGTGCATGTACTGCATCCTGCCGCAAGAGCCTCCAGCGCATTGTGAGAGCAGCTGAGAAGATAGTCGGCACCTCCTTCCCCTCACTGCAGGACTTACACAGCAAACGCCTCACTCGGAAAGCCCACTGCATGGCAGGTGATCCCACACACCCACTACACAGCCGCTTTAGACTGCTGCCATCAGGGAGGAGACTGAGGAGTCTCCAGGCTCGAACCAGCAGACTGAGAGACAGCTCTGTTCATCAGGCAGTCAGGATGCTAAACACTCTGCCTGCTCTGCCCCCCCTCCCATTTGAACTGCCTTAACACTAAAACTTTCTCACACATTACCACACAACACAAAGATTTTAACACTGGACTCTGTGTCATCAAACGGTTTATTCACTAAGCTCTCGGTCATGTGCTCATACAGTTTGCACTACTTCTCATACTTGCACTAATGTTTGTATTACATCACTGCCTATAATCATAATACTGTTTACATTCTCTGTTTACATTTATTAATACTGTTTACTTTTATTACTACTGCTTACATGTAACTACTACTGTTTACATTTACACTACTCTAATATCTACACCACTGCTGATACATATACAATGTGCTCTGAACGGTCTTATTTAGGGATGCCCAATGTGCCTTACTGCATATGCCACTTTTTGCCTCTATAACAACATCAACTACTACCTCATACATATACTGTGTACATTAACTCATACGCTGCTTTGCCACTTTGCAAATGTCAATGCTAGAAACCTTTAGTTTATTTTAGTTATACTTTTTATACTCTTTTTTTATACTAGTATGCAAAAACTCAGGACAGTATTATGTTCATTAAATGTTTAATGTTTTAGTTTTAGAGTTGGTGTAAATTTTCATACTCTTATTCCACTATGCAAAAAACTCAGGACAGTGTTAGTTTTACTATTTTATGCTTATGTCAATTATTATATGTTTCAGTGTTTCAATGTTTAGATGTTTACTGTTGCACCGAGGGACTGAGAGAAACGCAATTTCGGTCCTGTGTATGTCCTGTACAGTACATATTGCAGATCTGACAATAAAGTTGACTTTGACTTTGACTTTTTGACTCTTTATTTGCTATATAACTCAATTTTTGTTCCACATTTAATTTATTGTGTGGAGGTTTGGGGTAAAGCCTGTACAACTATAACAAATTCTATTTTTATTTTACAGAAAAGAGCGGTGAGAATTATTGCTAGTAAGCCTTATTGTCATCCATCAAATGTATTATTTAAACAACTCAAATTATTGAAGTTTTATGAATTGGTTGATTATAATATTTTGTTAGTAATGTACAGGGCTCATAAGAATATGCTACCCACTAATGTTCAAATGTTTTTCGTAAAGAGAGAAAGCCGTTACAGTTTAAAAGGAACTGAAATGTTTGTTAAACCTAGATATAGGACTAGTTTGAAGGGATGTTTTATTTCGAATAAGGGAGAGGAATTGTGGAATGTTTTGGAAAAAGATGTTAAAGATGTAAACTCTGTGATGAAATTCAAAAAAATTATCAAATCTAAACTGCTAGCAAAATACTAAAGCTTTTTGTAAAGCATTTAAATGTATGTTAATTGTTGAGTGTGAAATATTACTAAATTGATCTGTTGTTTCTGGAAGATTATTGATTGTTTAAATTGATTGTTTGAAATTTTTTGATTTAAATGTTTTTTTGTTTTTTTTAAAGGGGCAGACAAAATAAGAAAATTTTCTTCTTTCTGCCACCTTTCATTTTATGTATTTAATTATTTCACAAATTTATGAAATGTTTTTTTTCACAATTTTTTTTATATGTAAAATGAATAAAAACTTAAAAAATAAAAATAAATGAACATATGAACTA
The DNA here is from genome assembly GCA_038048925.1 of Garcialebias charrua. Taxonomy (NCBI): domain Eukaryota; kingdom Metazoa; phylum Chordata; class Actinopteri; order Cyprinodontiformes; family Rivulidae; genus Garcialebias; species Garcialebias charrua. Next base: position 9,694 of record JBBPBX010074458.1, read on the forward strand.
AGAAAAACATTAAAGAAAAAATACACTTAGCACTAATAGCATAACAACTATACACCAAACAGCAGCACGAACGTGAGTCTGTGTGAGCAGATGAGCATGAACAAACACAGGAACACCCTGAGCAGCTGCAGTCAGCGCCACAGGCAAGGGACGTGGACGTTTACCTTCGGGACAAATCGAGGTCGCCGACTGGTCATTTGCTGACACACCTACTGGATTGATTGACAGGTTGTAAAAAAAAAAAGAGGTGGCAGCCCTAGCAGCAGTGGTGTTCTGTGTTTATATGTTGTTAATAAAAAGTTCTAAAAAATGAAACGGGGAGCGTTAGCCCGGCAGCTCACAGACCAGCCCACCAGGAAATCTCCAGACCCTCCCGCAGCCACGCTGGACCTGATTTTAATTATCGTGACAAATTCCTTCATTTCTCACCATTTCAATCATGACATCAACAGACTAGGAGGAAGAGATTGCTTGCCTCTTGGGAAAAAAAGACCCCAAAAAATGGCCTTTAAACCAGATCAGGTATGAAGATGGGGGAATTTAATACATTGGTGTCGCATACAAAACAGTCTGTTGCTGGGCAGTTTATTGTGCAACATCGAGTATGCGTACGCGGTCTATATTTTTTAACTTTGCACGGACATGTCCTGCGGGCGTCCACTTCGAATCTAATCCAGTACGCGTGGACCTCCACGGGCTGAAGTATGCCCGAGTATGTGCGAGCCTTTAGGGTTAGACATCTGCTAATTACCATACCATTACCATACCATACCATTTTATTTATAAAGCACTTTAAACAGGAACAAGTCCACACCAAAGTGCTGGACAAACAAACACGCAACAGGCAACACAGACAATGAAGTACAACACGAAAAACATAAAAACATTGCAGATCATAAATCAAACGATCCAATACAAATCAGCTGGCATTGAAAGCGATGGAGTAGTAGTGAGTTTTTAACCGGGATTTGAAAACCGAGAGGGAGGGGGCCTGTTTGATGAGCAGCGGTAACTCGTTCCAGAGTCTTGGGCCTGCTACAGAGAACGCCCTGTCACCCCTGCGCTTAAGGCGAGTTTCTGGAACTATTAAGAGTACCTGATCCTCTGACCTCAAAGCACGTGGAGGGACATATGGGTGTATCAGATCCGAGAGATAGGCGGGGGCGAGACTGTTCAGCGATTTGTAGACATACATGAGAATTTTGAATTGGATTCGAAGATGAACCGGTAGCCAGTGAAGGGAGGCCAAGACTGGTGTAATGTGCTCTCTTTTGCGTGTGCTGGTTAAAAATCGGGCAGCTGCGTTCTGAACCAGTTGTAATCGTGCAATGGTGGCTTGACTGACGCCAAACAGAAGTGAATTGCAGTAATCAAGCCTAGATGTAATGAATGCGTGAATCACTGTCTCCAGGTGCTTTTTGGATAATATGGGCTTCAGCTTAGACAGACGCCTCAGCTGGAAAAAACAGGATTTGACGATCATGTTTACATGACTGTTGAGTTTCATGGAAGGATCCATTATCACTCCCAGATTTTTGACTTTTTGTTTTTCGGACAGGGGTAGAGCAGACAGGTCAATGCAGTGGTTTGAGGTTGTGTCATTGGGAAGGAACAATATGGCTTCAGACTTCTTATCATTGAAGCTTAAGAAATTTAAAGCCATCCAGTCCCTGATGTCAGCCAGGCAGTCGAGCAGAGGTTGAATAGAGCCTGTACCATTTTGTCTTAGGGGGAAGTAGATTTGACAGTCATCAGCGTAGAAGTGGAAAGGTATATTGTGTTTCCGGAAGATAGCACCGAGTGGCAGCAGGTATAAGGAGAACAAGAGAGGACCCAGGATGGACCCCTGCGGAACCCCCCATTTAAGAGCCGCCACTGCAGAAGTAAAATCATTGATGGACACACAAAAAGACCTGTCAGAGAGGTAGGATCTGAACCAGTTTAGGGCTGATCCTGAGATGCCCACCCACTGCTCCAACCTAGCAATGAGGATCTCATGGTCGATGGTGTCGAAAGCGGATGTGAGGTCCAATAGGACAAGCAGCACAGAGTCACCAGTATCTGTGGATAGAAAGATGTCGTTAAAAACCTTCAGTAGGGCAGTCTCAGTGCTGTGGAGGGATTTGAAGCCAGACTGGAATAGCTCGGGATAGCGTGATCCTCCAGGAAGCACTTTAGTTGGGACTCAACTATTTTCTCTAGAAGTTTAGAAACAAATCAGGTTTAAATGCAGGAAAACATCTAAAACATGAAGGACACTAAGGCCTGGAGTGGGGAACTTTTATCTCTGAATGTTGTAGAAGTGCAAATTATTGTTACAACAAAAATCAATCTCTAAATCAGTGTTTTTCAACCTTTTTTGAGCCAAGGCACAGTGTTTTCATTGAAGAAATCCCGAGGCACACCACCAACCAAAATTGTAAACAATAGATACACTGTATCCGCCTATATTAAATATATAGTCATTCTTATCAAAGTGTCTTGAATAGGAATGAAATAAACACAAAAATGTATTTTTATCATGTTTTATATTTCTTATTTCAAATTGCACTTAACATGAAATTGCACTTAACATGCCTTGAAATAAACCTGAACAGTGCCACAAATTGTGGTCTTAAAATTAAAGAGGATGAAATTGCACTTAACATGCCTTCAAATACACCTGAACAGTGCCACAAATTGTGGTCTTAAAATTAAAGAGGATGAAATTGCACTTAACATGCCTTCAAATACACCTGAACAGTGCCACAACAATATGGTCTTAAAATTAAAGAGGATGAAATTGCACTTAACATGCCTTCAAATACACCTGAACAGTGCCACAACAATATGGTCTTAAAATTAAAGAGGATGAAATTGCACTTAACATGCCTTCAAATACACCTGAACAGTGCCACAACAATATGGTCTTAAAATTAAAGAGGATGAAATTGCACTTAACATGCCTTCAAATACACCTGAACAGTGCCACAACAATATGGTCTTAAAATTAAAGAGGATGAAATTGCACTTAACATGCCTTCAAATACACCTGAACAGTGCCACAACAATATGGTCTTAAAATTAAAGAGGATGAAATTGCACTTAACATGCCTTCAAATAAACCTGAACAATGCCACAACAATATGGTGTTAAAATTAAAACTCTGTTGTTGTAGCCACTGATTTAGTTTGGTCTGGTTGTTCGTGCAGCCATGAACACAACAGGTACCTGAACTCAGCACGGCTGTTTTAGTAAACTTTATGGTTGTTAAATAAATGTGAAGAAAACAAAAATCTGCTCAACTGAATGCAGATTACTTTCAAATGAACCGCAATCCGTGCTCCACTACGCTTACTGCTACTTCCTGTCTGACAGGAAGTTGTGCCCATAATCATTTATACAGGAGAGCCCCCAGGAATAATAATAATAGTAACAATGTCATCACTGTATGTTTCCATACAATTAGTCTCTGCATTTAACCCATCCACCACCAGGTGGTGCAGTGGGCGGGTATTGGGGGTGCCCGGGGGGGCATTTTGGGGATGAGGTGTGCTGCCCAGAGACACCACAGGTTATGCAGTGACCGGGGATCAAACCTGGGACTTTTGGGCCCCAGGCTGGCTGCCCTGCCTCTACACCATCTTGGCCCCCACTGAGGTGGATATTTGAAGGCTATTGGCAGTGGTGGTGGGTACAGATAACAAAAAAGTTACCTCCACTAATCCATATCCCTCTAACTGAAAATATGAGCCTCACTAACGCTGAAAAGATAAAAGACATTAGTGAACTCCAACAATAACAGCTAACTGCTCAGACCACCACCACTCAGTCTATATCACACGTCATCGTCATCACTGGTCTTCATCATGACACGTCTTCATCATCACACATCTTCATCATCACACATCTTTGTCATTACACATCTTCATCTCCTTCCAGTTGAAGCTGCATCGACCAATCACGTCTTGTCATGTGTACATCTTTGTCATTACACATCTTCATCTCCTTCCAGTTGAAGCTGCATCGACCAATCACGTCTTGTCATGTGTACACGTATTCAGCCAACACCGTGTCTAAAGGACACTTTGAGACACATCCACAGCAGACAGGAACAAGCTTGTGAATTTTGTTAACAGACTTAAAGTTGGCTAAACATAATTTAGCAGAAGCTAATTCCACTAAAGGTTTTCAAAGTTACCAAAAATGCAAATTAGCTAAAATTCATGGTTGTTCTGTTATTAGCTGTTAGCAGATTAGCAGAACAGTGCCCACTACTGGTTACTTGACGTAATTTTGTATGTTTTGTACTCAGGGGCACCAACAGGGAGGGTGGGGGCTGAAGGGGCAAAGGCCACCCCTAAAATATTGGTGCCCTCCATGGTCAGACAGGATTTTTCCTTTTGAGTCCTAAGTTTTCACTTGGTGTGCATTTTTAATTTCCCCTAGCTATTTTGGAGCAGTAATTCAATTCAGTTTATTTATATAGCGCCAAGTCACAACAGAAGTTGTCTCAGGACACTGAACAGAAACATTCATACATAAAAATAATAAGTTAACAGAAACATTGATATATAAAAATTGTAATTTAATATAATTTATCTGAGGAGATGACTGCTTTGAGTTTGACTCCATCACAAAACTTCCATCTTGACTGAGCAAGCATGAAGGCGACAGTGGAAAGGAAAAACTCCCTCGTGCGGGAGAAAGCTTTAGCAGAACCAGGCTCAGAACAAGCGTCCATCTGCTTCGACCAGCTGGGTTTGGTAGGAACAGATACACAATGACAGGTCAAGAATCACATGATAGAAATAGTATAAAATGAAAATATTCAATTTTAACAATTCATTTAAGGAAATTAGGTAAATTTGTCCTCTAGTAGTCTAAGTCTATAACAGCATAACAAGCCAACCCTAACTATAGGATTTATCAAAAAGGAAAGTTTTAAGCCCAGTCTTTAAACTGGACAATGTGTCAGCCTCATGGACAGAAACTGGAAGTTGGTTCCACAAGAGAGGAGCCTGATAACTGAAAGATCTTCCTCACATTCTGCTTGAGGAAACTCTAGGAACTGTGAGTAAACCTGCAGTCTGAGAGTGAAGTGCTCTGTTAGGAAAATATGGAACAATAAGATCTGTAATATAAGATGGAGCTAGGTTGTTGAGAGTTTCAGAACATAAATTGTAAAAACAAACATTGTTTTTGAACAATTAGGAGTAAAAAATAAAAATATAAAGTCAAAGTCAACTTTATTGTCAGAACTGCAATATGTACAGGACATACACAGGATTGAAATTGCGTTTCTCTCAGTCCCTCGGTGCAACAGTAACCATTTAAACACTAAAACACTGAAACATTTAATAAACATAAGCATAAAATAGTAAAAGTGTAACACTGTCCTGAGTTTTTGCATAGTAGTATAAAAGTATGAAAATTTACACCAACACTAAAACACTAAACATTTAATGAACATAAGCATAAAATGAAATAATAAAAGTGTAATACTGTCCTGAGTTTTTGCATAGTAGTATAAAAAAAGTATAAAAAGTATATCTATAAAATAAACTGAAGGTTCTAGCATTGACATTTGCAAAGAGTGGCAAAGCAGCATATGAGTTAATGTACACAGTATATGTATGAGGTAGTTGATGTTGGTATAGAGGCAAAGTGGCATATGCAGTAAGGCACATTGGGCATCCTTAAATAAGGCTGGTCAGAGAATACTGTATATGTATCAGCAGTAGTGTAGATATAAAAGTAGTGTAAATGTAAACAGTAGTAATAAATGTAAACAGTAGTAATAAATGTAAACAGTATTAATAAATGTAAACAGTGAATGTAAACAGTAGTATGACTATAGGCAGTGATGTAATACAAACATTAGTGCAAATATGAGAAGTAGTGCAAACTGAATGAGCACATGACCGAGAGTTTAGTGAATAACCCGTTTGATGACACAGAGTCCAGTGTTAAAATCTTTGTGTTGTGTGGTAATGTGTGAGAAAGTTTTTTGTGTTAAGGCAGTTCAAATGGGAGGGGAGGCAGAGCAGGCAGAGTGTTTAGCATCCTGACTGCCTGATGAACAGAGCTGTCTCTCAGTCTGCTGGTTCGAGCCTGGAGACTCCTCAGTCTCCTCCCTGATGGCAGCAGTCTGAAGCAGCTGTGTAGTGGGTGTGTGGGATCACCTGCCATGCAGAGGGCTTTCCGAGTGAGGCGTTTGCTGTGTAAGTCCTGCAGTGAGGGGAAGGAGGTGCCGACGATCTTCTCAGCTGCTCTCACGATGCGCTGGAGGCTCTTGCGGCAGGATGCAGTACATGCACCAAACCACACAGTGATGCAGCTGGTCAGGACACTTTCTATGGCACCTCTGTAGAAGGTGCACATGATGGGGGTTGAAGCTCCAGCCCTTTTCAGCTTGTGGAGAAAGTAGAGACGCTGGTGAGCCTTCTTGGCCATATAAATATCCATCCAGCCATTATGCCAAGATGGTGTAGTGGCAGGGCTTTCGACTTGGGACCCGAAGGACGCGGGTTCGCGCCCCGGCCACTACACACCTTGGGGTGTCTATGAGTGCACACCTAATTCTCCAGCTCCCCGGGCGCTTTCTGGCTGCTCACTGCACCACCTGGTGGTGGTTGGGTTAAATGCAGAGACGAATTTCGTCTGTGTATGGGAAACATACACAGATGACAGACAAAGACATTATTATTATTTTTTTTAATTTTTTTTACACGCTTCTTCCGTTTTGGGTCATGGGGGTCTCCGGTGCTGCGGTGCCCATGTCCAGCAATCACAGTGTGAGGGGCGGGGTACAGTGATGGACTTGTGACCTGTCCAGGGTGTACCCGGTACACCCTGGACAGGTCACAAGTCCATCACAGGGAAAAAATATAAATACTGTATACTTTAAAAAAAATAAAAATACAATTGATTAAGGACAACTGGTCTATGTGTCCCTATGATGGACTTGCGACCTGTCCAGTGTGTCCCCTGCTTCTCACACAGTGATGGCTGAACATCGGCACCAACCCAAAAAGGAAGAAGCAGTAAAGATAACGGATGGATGGTCCAAAACCAGTGTCCTCAACAACAGGATGCAGGGTTTCAGGAGGTTACATAGAGTGGCAGCGCACCGCCTAAAAATTTATTCGCCACACAAAGTAGTTCCACCTAATAAATAATGTAAATCATGTATTTAATGAGCTTGCTATGCACTTTCTTTGTTCTGTGTATCTTTCAACTAATTTGACAATTGTAAACAGAATTTAAAGTAATTTGTAGTGATACATTCTCAGTTTTATTTTACTTCTTTACTGTTCTGGGTCAGTACCATTCAACAACCTGCGTTCGTCAAGCGTATCGGAACATGTCCAGTGATCCGAACAGCCAACTCCAACATCATTTCATTTGGGGTGTTGCATTTTCTGTCCTGTGGACACATTCAGCTGGTTTTAGCACGTTAATATGAACATTAACTCTTGACCTGACATGAGCTCAAATGCAGGAATAGTTGCAGCAAAACCTGCTGTGTTGTTGTGGATCTGTTCTGATTAAATCCAGTTGGAGCAGACAGAGAGGACCAGAACAGAAAACTGAGGAGGAGAGACATAAAGTGGGACATTTTCATCACCATGGTCTTATTTAACCAGTTCTGTGGTGAGGTGGTGTGTATGTGGCAGCTATAAGTCAATCATTTAAGCACTGGTCTTGTAATCAGAAGACTGAGTTTAATCCCTGGATGGAACATCAGTTTGAATCAGTGATGATAGATTCCATCATTTCTTCACTTTCACATATCTGATTTTATAAATGTGAAAAAAAACTTACAGCTCCAAACAATTTTAAGCGCCAGTTTGGCAATCCTCTCTCTCTCTCTCTCTCTCTCTCTCTCTCTCTCTCTC